>VUYV01000068.1:938483-1054433 GCA_008711295.1 Anarhynchus alexandrinus
AAAAAAAAAAAAAAAGTACAAAAAAGAAAATAATCCCTCCTGTAGCATCCACAAAGACAAAACAGAGAGATCACAACTATATTCTCACCCACCTAATTTAAATCTATGTGAGGAAAGCATGCAAGAGGGTTTCAGGAAATTGCAAAATTGCTAATGCTTCAGCTTATCTACACAGAAAAGGTGTACCTTTTGATCCAGTGTAATTCTATCAATAGATAAGTTGCAGGTGACACAGCCTTCTGTGTGGAAATCCAGATTACCCTCAACCCTCCAAAAAACCAGATCAGAGAGCCAGGCTGTGCTGACTCTGCCCACCTTCTGCCATATGCTTCCCGGGAGAAGCTCCAGCCCAGCTTGCTGCTCGTGGAGCTGGCCCGAGCCAGATGGGAACAGAAACATCTCCACAGGAGCAAACACGGCAGGTGAGGCTGCAGGACCGCTCTCTGGAGCGGGCTGTGGGGGCTTGGCATGACCCCAACCTCAGCTGCACGTTTGGTTTCTCTGCCAGAGAGCGTTGCCCACGCAGCGGGGCTGGGAGAGCGAGGCGTATCCCCAAACCTCACTGAAGCCTTAAATGAGCACTCCTTTATTGTCGTTTTTAGCTAAACAGCCAGATTTTGTATGGAAGCAGCTGGGAGGCAAATGCATTTAGTTCCCCTTTTCCTGTTCCCCCATAGCAGGCAGTAACCTCCAGCGGAAGGGCAGCTGCCTACAGCTGTGGGGTGGAGGGGCAACACCAGCTTAAAGCACGGCAGCCCTCAGCTGGGTGGCCATGTGCCGTCGGCTGGGTGGCCACGTACCAGCGCCCAGCGGCGGCTGTCTGTCTGCACCTGAGCAACGGTGCTGGTGGCAGAGATTAATCATCGGGCTGGTTTTCTGCTGCTGAAAAAGAAGTTCTTTCCCTTTTGTCGTGTCTTGTCGAGACACCGTTTCATTTTGTCAAGGAATATGAAAAAACCTATCTTGGAGCCTACGGCTTCAAGTGAGGGAGAAAAAAATCCCCCCAGCCACAAAGCCCTCATTAAAACTCTACACAGCTATAGGAATAGAAATCTACGTTTTGATCTTAATAGTGTTAGCGGAAAAGGCTTTATGCTGGTGATTTTTGAGGCTTTCTGGCTACCCCTTGCCGAGTGGAGCTGCAGAGAGTGTAGGCCGATATCGATCACACAGCAGTGCTCGCCTTCTCCCCGAGCCTGCTGGGCAGGAGTTGTTTTCCAGTCCGTACATCACATACGGCGTGCTCCTGCATTTCCACGAAAGCTGGAGCGTTTCGTCGGTAAAGCCTTACTTCATAACACAGTCAGCACTGGCTACACCGTAGGAAAAGTCAGGTCTCGGACGGCAGCAGCCCAGGAGATGCTGACCCAGCAGGGAGGTCTGTGAAAGGTGGGAAGCCGGTACCCCTGCAGCCCAGTGCGGTGCCACCAGGGGAAAGGCTGGGGCGGGGGGGGCAGGATAAGCAGGAGAACGTAGGCAGGATCAGCAGCAGATCAGCAGTCACCTCGGTCCATCTTTCTTGGCCCCGGCATTCAGGCTTTTGGCAAACACAAAGTTCATTAGGATTTGCTATATGAGCCCTTCCAGAAGCACGATGTTGCAATGTTAATGGATTGCTACTGTTAGAATAGAATACTGATATACTGCATTACAGAGAGAAAAATCATCATAAACGTGAGGAGTTATGTTCTTACCCAGGAAACCGTTCAGACAGGGGAAACTTTGGCAGACATTTTCTGCATAAGCTGGCTGCAGAAAGCATGACAAAAGGGTAAAACCCATGTCACGCCTCACCTGGCAAATTCAGAAGCACTCTGATCTAAATCAGAGGGTGACAGCACAAACCAGTAGTTCCAGTTCACTGTGGTTTGTACGCTCCAGAGGCTTTTCTAATAGCAAAGGCTATCTGAACTTTACTTAGCCAGCAACACTAGACGAGAACCGATCATACATTTCAGTCTGGAAACTCGTGCCCTGGTCTGTCAACGTGCCTGACCCACCTGAACGTGAGGTCGTTAGTCAGGGAGAGATGCCGAGAACAAACAGGAGGAAATGGTCTCATAAAAGAGGAGAGACTTGATGGCACAGATTCAGTCTGCTGTGTATTTTTAGGAACAGTCGGAGGAAAGCAGGAATATAAAGTTTATTCCGCAAGATAACAGCAGCTAGCACTACCAAGGCAATGACATTCCCAGAAGTTATTGCGTGCAGGATCTGGGGCTATTTGCATTAAAGATTTACAACCAGGACCTAGTGCTGTCATCTGCTTAGAGACGGGTTAGCTTAGAGTGGAATACAGAAGAAATGAGGAGGGTCTGAGCTGAGAGGAAAAAAGAGACATAAAGAGGGGGGAAATAAGTGAGTGCTGGGCAAAGCTTATGACACTTCAATGAGAATAATCCTTTCTCAGACCGCAAAAACATTTCGAGAGGAAATGTTACAACAAACCTCAGTGAGGCATTCATGAGAGACTGTAAATTCAGTTCCAAATGTTTGAGAGGTTGTTAAGTAGACTAATATTAAGTGGGATTATAAATGTAATGGCATGTAATATAGCCTTTAAGTAACTAGGGAAGCATTATATGAACTGACAATGGTGATATGTGGCTGTGGGACCTTAATAAATTTATGAGTTTATTACTGAATTTCATTTATTGCCATCATAGGGAATGCTTACGCATGAAAATGATACATGAATTGAGATAATTGATCATCCAGGGAAATGTCTAAATGCATTTAAAGGAAACTTTCAAATACCAATTTTAAATTAACAAGAAAAAAAATATGTTAAAATCTATTCAGGGAATATTGTTATTAGCAGGACACAGTCAAGCCCCTTAGGCAAGAAATGTTCCCTGTTACAAGACATTTGATCTTGACTGCAGGAGAAGAAAAGTTTTAAATCAGCCCTCCCAGTACAGATCTTCTCCCCAAAGACACAATAGTACCCCTGAGCAGATGCAACATCCCGCAGCACCCTTTAGCACTGAAATCAATTCGCTAGAGGTTTAGGTACCAGCACAAGCCCTGGTTGCCCACGTGCCCTAGTTGCAGCTTCACATTCAGCAAGTTATTGCTGTGCCCTATATGGTGTGCCCTACATCCAAAGAAAAAGCAACGAGGGTTTCTTCAACATGAGTGTTGCTCAGGCTGGAAGGTCGCCCCAGGGGCACCTAATCCAGCATCTGCTCAGCCTTCCCCTAGTAGAAGCAACAGGAAGAGGTGGGAACATGCAGGTTTTCTGCCCTCAAGCTGAGTTGGGGGGAGCACAGAGGTCCCCTCCCTGCAAGGCTGTGAGCCACATGTGGATCTTCTGTAGAGTCACCAATGGCCACAGCTGAGCCCCAGGAGTGATGAGGAATGGAAGGAGGAAGGAAAGGAAAGAAAAAAATGGCAGCAAAAATTATGAAAGTAGAGAAAGTTTAGGGGGAAAAGGAAAGAGAAAGACAGTGTAAGACATAAGAGAAAACGCAAAAGGAAGGGTTGTTAGATGTGGAAAAGGGAGGAACAGAAAGAGACTGAGAAATCAATCAAAGAGAAAATGTACTTGAGGGATGGATGAAGGATGGTAAAAATGAAGCAAGAGAAAGAGGAAGTGAAGGACAGAAGTCGGGAACGCAGACTCTATTACAGTATTATTGAAGTCTAGTGTCAGATCTCACTGAACATAAATTGGTTCTTTTTATGTTTGAATAAGTTTTTAGATGGATTTTGTGGATTTCCACAGTACTCTAAAGAGCTCCTGCTTCAGAGCAGTTGGAATTGTACAAGAGTAGCTGATGTCAAAACGGATATGAAAAACTAAGGGGAGATAAGATTAAAAGGCTGCAGGGTATCCAGGCGGCACTGAATTACATATCGGTCAAACCAGCCCTTAGCTAAGGCCCTGAGCAAGGAAGAAAGAAATCATGAGGTCTGGAGCAACACAACTCAGCTGGGACCTAAATGATACCAGTCCAGGATCGGGGGAGAGAAGATACAGCTTCTAGCTGAACCTCCTTCTCTCACTTTCCTTGACCTTCCTGTTCTTCTCTACTAAGATCTCACCCATCTTTCCAACTTCCAAACAATATTGTCCCTTATTGCTTCATTCACTCCTAGTGCATCAATTTGCCTGGCCTTTCTCTCAAGCATTTTTATTTGAAAGCTTTTTAATATATATATTCACTGCCAGTGAGTGCTTGCTAAATGAATTTGTTTGAAAGTCTTCAGCAAATTAAACTGTTAAATGATGTGAGATAGTTTTCCACAGGACAGCGCTGAAACAGGCAATCAGATCCAGGAGCAGTGTTGATTTTTACTGCAGCAGAAGCACTGTTAAAACTCTGAAGAAAGCATCTGTCAAATTAACAGAATATTAAACACAATCAAATAATGTAAAGTCAAGAGACATCTCCCATGTAGCTGTGATGGGGTTTTGCTGAATTAATATGTTCATTTATTAAAGACAGCTGGTGACCTTTGAAGCCTCTCTGCCATACAAGCCTGCACGTGCCCTGGCTGGGAACCAGCTGGGAGCCGAAATCAAAAGAGTTTTCCTGCATGAGGGCATCTGCAAAGAGCAAGCGGTGAGAGAGCAGGTCTGTTTAAACCTCCTCTACATTAGAAGCAGGCAGTGGGACACTGCCATTTTAAACTTATGTTCGTGCTTGCCCAAGACCTTTTTTTGGTGACACATTTCCAACCAGAGAAGTATGTGTCTAATTGGCCTCGCATCATCAGGATGCAAACACAGGTCATCTCCACCGAGCCACACTTGGCACAGCTGGTGGGAAAACGAATGGGGGGAAGGAGAAATTAGAGTCTCTCTTGATCACCTGTCCTCTTTGCCTTTCCCTTTTCTTTTCATCTATGTCCCCTCCTAGCCATTAGCCGATAAAAAGAAAATATTAGTTGTCTGGTGTTTGCCCAGTTGTATTTGTGAAGAAGTGTTGCAAGTCAGCAAAGTGATGTCCTAGCGCCACGGTGTGGGTTGAAGGTTGCTCTGTACACTGGATCTGCTTCTTCATGCCCTTGAAGTGCAAATGTAAACATCCTTGGTCATGAGTCATCATGAGCCTGAGAGGTTTTGAACAAAGGCTGCGCCTTGTGTCCTGTCCTTGGTGACCAGTCTTCTGAAGTCTTTGATCCGGTTTCTCAGCACACACAAAGTTTAGTGATGGCTGTAGGAGTCTGAGCCTGAGATGTTTCTATGGTGGCACCTAGGAGGCTCAAAGGACAGATTTAGAGATACTACAATTCTTGTTACACACCTGTCCCTCTCCCAGCCCTGTGCTATCCCATGGTAGCATCCCTTACTGCTCTCTCCTGTCTGGATGTAGGTGTGGACCAGGGACATAGTGATGAAGAGAGTAGGCTGTTTCCATCCCATCCCCTCTTGGGTTTCTGGCAGCACCTGGCACTACGTGTTCATCTCCCACTAGAAAATCAGCACAAATTATTTGCATTCATTGTAACTGAAAGCAACCCTATCCTTCTTTACCCCTGCACCCTCTTTCTCATGTCTTGAAGCTGTAATAATCCCTGCTTGCCCCTTTGCATCTGCTAGTCTGAAATCCTGGTTTTAGAATACACACACGGGAACTCAAGCCCTTTAGAAATCAGCTTTTATGAACCGAGATGCTTGTGGGGCCACATGGCAGTGACCTCCTTTTGAAGCTCAGCATCAAAGGAGGGAGTTCCCCTGTGATTTCATTTGAAGCTCTATAAACACTTTATATTTTCATTTCAAAATGCAAATTCTTGTGTATTTTCAAACTGAAACGGAACTTCTGAAAATCTCAAAAACATCTCCCTTCTGAGAGGGAGTCCAAGGTGCATGGTATGGTACACAGCATACAAAAAATTCCCAAGTGATGCAGAGAACACGATATAGAAAGAAGTTCTTTCCTCTCGTAGAGGTCAGACATCAAGGTCACAATCAATAGGTCTTTTGCCAGAAAAGATTTTGCGGTGAGAAAGCTTCTTGTGTCAAAGACAATCCCTGAACTACAGTACATGACTGTTGCTATCCACTCAGTTTTCATCTTTATTCCCATCTAAATAATTTTGAAGAGCAGAGATGAACAGAAAAATAAATTCACAGGCAGCTCCAGAACTAAAATGATTGATGCACCTTGCACTGAAGGACATTCAAGAGTGAAGGCTGAATGAGCTCTGGATATAGCTCTAAGTCCTGTAATGAGTCATCCAATATTAAATCTCTTTGTCGCAGTTAAATAAAATACCTAAGAAATTAGTTGAATTCTTTCAACATGGATTGGAACTTGAACAAGGAAAAAAGGCTTTTTCTCATAAAAAAGCATTTTCTTATGCAGCTCTGATTATGATTTTGTACTCTAGAGAAGCAGCACTGAGGAGTCACTTGAACAGCGAGCTCAGCAGGAACCAGAGGCCTGGAGCTGCTGCCTCACTCAGGAGAAAGTCCTTTTTTTTTGTGAGAGGCAAATGGGTTCCTGCTGAGGAGAGTGTAGCAGGAGTCATGAAACACGGGCTGTATCATCAAACATTTGCCTGTGATGAGGAGAAGCCCTGGGTCCTTGTTGGTGCTGAAATCAGGTGGGATGGATGACCCCACCACATCTCAACTCATTTGGTTGACAGCTGGCTGAATACGAGCCAGCAGTGTGACCAGGTGGCCAAGAAGGTCAAGAGCATCTTGGCTTGTATCAAGAATAGTGCAGTCAGCAGGACTACGGAAGTGACTGTCCCACTGTAATCAGCACCGGTGAGGCCCCACCTTGAGTACTGTGTTCAGTACAAATACTGTGTTCAGTACAGTCCTCGCTACAAGAAGGACACTGAGGTGCTGGAGTGTGTCCAGAGAAGGGCAACAAATCTGGTGAGGGGTATGGAGAACAAGTCTTATGAGGAGCAGCTGAGGGAACTGGGGTTGTTTAGCCTGGAGAAGAGGAGGCTGAGGGGAGACCTTATTGCTCTCTACAACTACCTGAAAGGAGGTTGTAGCGAGGTGGGGGTTGGTCTCTTCTCGCTAGTAACAAGTGATAGGACAAGAGGAAATGGCCTCAAGTTATGCCAGGGTAGGTTTAGATTGGATATTAGGAAAAAGTTCTTCACTGAAAAGGTTGTCAAGCATAGGAACAGGCTGCCCAGGGAAGTGGTAGAGTCGCCATCCCTGGAGGTGTTTAAAAGACAGGTAGATGTGGTGCTTAGGGACATGGTTTAGTGCTGGTTTTAGCAGGGTTAGGTTGATGGTTAGACTTGATCTTAAAGGTCCCTTCCAACCTAGACAATTCTATGATTCTATGATTCTGTCAACTCTCGAGAGCAGCTGCTGCAGGAACTCAGGGCAGTGCATACACCACTACCTCCGAATTACCAGCTTGCCAGAGAGCAAGCGTGGGGGTAAGGAGACAGCAGCCATCATGAACTAGTCTCTCCCTCCACAAAGAGGATGTGTATCACCAGTCTCTATGGAGCCCAGTGCTGACAGTGAAATCTCAGCAGAAGGCTCTCTTGGCTCCTTCACAGCCAGTCAAGGGGGTGGGGTTTAAGGTGTATGGAAGAAATGGGACTTGTCTCCGACTCTAGGGAAAGGTCCGAAACCCCTTTCCTTGGGAAAACTTGGAGCATTGGAAGGATAAGCTTGAAGAAAGCAAGCTGGTGTTGCCTCAGAGCAGTGTCACTCAGGCAGATGTCTCACGGGCTGGTCCGGGCCTCCCTACACCTACTGAGTTAGTCGGTGAAGGAAATGGTGCCATTTGGTACCACAAAGTTCAGTGCATTTAAGGTCAAACCTTTACAAGCCAAGGAAACACTTTGCTTTCTTTAATCAGATCCTCACCAAACTGAAGAGCAGTGACTCTGCCTGAGACCAGCTCAGTGTCCCTTGACAAGAGTAGGTGACACAGGAGGGAACATTTTTTCTTGCACTTCCTCCTGAAAGCCCAACCAGAAGGTCTGAACCTGTCACTCCTACCCTTTCCCAGTGCTGGCAAACAAATCAATCCCAGACTGGACACTGATGACAGAAAATAGCCTCTCACAGCCACACAGCCTGACTTTCTGGGGGTGGTCTGGAAAGGTTGCAATAGGGCAACCTCTCTTCTCTCTAACATCCCACCCTTGCCCAAACCAGCAAGGTCCTACAACACGCTCTCACTGCCACCCTGGCTCACCCCACACAGGGCTGCATTTCAGAGCTTCAACTTTCAGCTGAGTAGAAAACAAACCTTACAGCATTCATCAGAGGGGTCAGGTTGATACCTGCCTACTTACGGAGCTGTAAACCAAACAGGAGTGTGAAAGTGTGGGTATAAAACACATACTGTTTTACTTTTTTTACTTATTTCCTCCACTGCAGACTAGTTTCAAGGGAACTAAAATTGCTCTGTGAGCCAAATAAATCAAGGCCCTCAGATTACTGTCATCAACTCTTCTTATTTCTGAGTATTTCCAAAACCTCTCACCCTCAAGCTCCTAAAGCTTCTTCCTCTCGTCTTTCAGTTTCACTCAGAATTGTAGCACACCTGAGCAGTGCCTTGATGGTACCGTTATACGAGACACACTAGGAGGGAACTGTCTTGAGCAACACCACCTTACTCAATAGCACAAAACAGTGGTGTTGAAGGCAGTAATGATTTGCTATTTGGGAAGATGCCTGTTCCTCTCAGCCTTCATCTCAAACACTGAAAACTCAAACAATGCCCTAATTCAGCCCTGGCAGCATCTGTCGACTGTTGGTGCAGCTCAGGGGACCAAAAGTTCCCGGGCAGCACAATCTAGCGCTTTCTGGCCAAACACTTTGAAACAACAAAATTTACTTCAGCTAACGCCAGTCTTTATTACTAACCAGTAAGCATATCAAGACCTTGAAAAGCAAGGAGATGTAAAAAGAAAGGAAGGAAACAAAGAAAATAAGGACTTCCCAGTTTTTATTTGGGCCATGGGCGCATTTCAAATTGTAACTCCAATTCTCAGTGCTCATGTTTTAAAATAGACTTTCTTTATGTGAGCATATGCTGTTTCTCAAATACCTTTTCTTTACAATTTTAAATAAACATATAGAAACTTCTGGCACTCACAGGGAAAGCACGAAGCCCAGTGGTGCTTACACAGTCTAAAATAATAGCCTGTTTGCTGGCATAGCAACATCATATTTACATTTATGAAGGTAGATTCATCAGTACCTGCCACATGTTAGTTAAAGTGCACTTGAGGAAGGCTGTGACTGTGACTTCTTCATTCTTTGAAAGCTATTGCAGAAAGCTTGGTAGAGCTAAATGATCGAAATGATTGATAATGCTTGGTTGTTGGGTAAATGATTAAATAGCACAAGGATGGAGAAAGAAATAACATAAAATGTTATTCATGTGCACTTAAGTTGGTAGAAATATCTCAGAAAAATATACCGTACAGACTGAGAAAAAGCATTTAATGGAGGATGATTACCAGCGATATTCAAAGACATCTTCTCAGTTAATGCCATGTATTATAACCTAACCTTTTCTACCGTTTGTAGCACTTTATATTTTCCTCACTTTTTCCTTGAGATTAAACCAAATGTAGATCTGACATATTCTGTACGGTAGAGTCTACAGCAACTAAGACCTCAACTTCTTTTGCTTCTATTTTTTTTATACAGAAAAAATGAAATCCACTGAAATATAAAAACATACTAGGTATTTCATAGAACTAGAGAAAACATGTTATTTGTGCCCCTGCTTGTTTCAGAGAACATCAATTTAGAAGTTACTAGTCAACATAATGTATAATTCTAGACCAAACTTTGCTATGAACTGTAGGCTTGAAAGGCTATGAAATTGCTGCAATTACCATCTCCCACAAGGGACTCATTAAAAAAAAATTACAGTAGATGATCTGAACAATATGGCCAAGAAATTCACGCTCACCAGCTGGTATGTTTGTATGGCTGTAATGTTACCTCTAACACAACAGGTAGGGAAACATGCTACGCATCTGAATTGTAGTACTCATGATGCAGACCATGCCAGAGATACCACTTAAAGGAAAAATACGGTGTAGAATTGTCACCCTTTTTTCCATCAAGGAACTTTGCATGTTCAGTCACAAAAACTCTGATCCACGATGATGCCATATTTGCTATTCAAGGCTTAGGTATGTTGTATTTAAAAGATTTCAAGGAACTGGTGAGCGTAGAAAGCATCTTCCCTGCCTCCTCCCATCAGAATCTTGGCATGGAGTTAAGTTAAAATTACCACGTTTGAAACATTAATGAAGAAGGAAAGGAAGGAAACGTGGTTGTGCTACATTAAACCTCAGACAGTTCTGTGCGGTGCCATTAGCTTCAGAGTGTGCATCACTCTGAAGAGAAAAGATAGTTCAAAACCAGATTTGGATGCTGAAAGGAAGCCTCCCACAATGTAAAGGAATGTAATAAACATGACAGATGATGACAGCAGCGGAAGTGAAATCTAAATGGTCAAAAGAACAGCTATTTAATTTTTAAATATAACGAGACAACTCAAGTCTCAGAATAATAAAAATAAAGAGGCTGATCCCTGTTTTATAAAGACAGCTAAAAATAGGGCTAACTAAAATAAGCTAAAAATAAATAGGGCAAAGAACAAGAAAGGTTTTATTAAACAAACAAGACAGGAACCAAGGAGATCTCCAAATGAACAACAGCAAGAAAACATTTCTAATTTCTTGAAGAGCTACAAGAAAAGGTGTAAAAAAAGCTAAGGGGAACAATTTATCTGCAGTTTGCTTTGGAGAATGGTTGCAAAGACGATTGAAAACTGTTCCAAAAGCACAACTATCATAATATGTAGTGAAAGGGTGGGACACTTCTAAGGAGAAGCATGAACAGAAGAGAAAAAGCTGTGAGGACTGTGAAAATTCAATCCCTTCTGCTTGCGAAAACAAGGAACGTTGACTACGTCTGTGATCTGAACTGCAGGGTTTGGTGCAGGGAATTTTACCAGTGACTTCAGAATGAGATTAAACCTTTGTAAGACACACTGAAATATACAGCAAAATCAGTTACTGAATTTCAAATGCTGGTCACCAGCAGTGGAAACCTTTCATGAGAGAACATAAGGTCCACTGGTAAGTCAACTGACATGAAAAATACTGCCAGGTTCTGTAATGTCCCTGCTTTGTACAGGATAATAAATCTTAGCCACATCACAATCCAGATTTAAGGGGGCAAAATACAGAGGATGGTTGAATGTAGAGCATAACTGCAAGCAAGCCAAAGTCTCTCACTGAGCTAGCGACAATGTTTTGGAGCCCCTTCTCTGCACTGAAAATGTGATTCTACAGTTATCTCTCTATATTATAACTGTACTTATTCTGCCATTTACTACAGAGGCAAGTAGTGACATGAGGAAGGATTGCCAGGTTCCTGCCATCTAGCTTCCTTTTCGTATTTTCCATGCCAAATGTCTGGTTCAGCCTGAATTATTTGTACGTGGCAGATCTTAGTATTTTCTTAAACTAGGAGTAGCTACCTCGTACTCTGAATAGTTTGTAGTTTAAGTGTGGGACCTCAAACTCTATATCTAGAGGTGAAAGTATTATGGAGTTCGGTCTAGAAATTACTAAGATTTGGATCTGGAAGTGGGTCCATTCTTGCCCACATGACACTGGCAAAAGATTGCAGTGGAGGCTTTCACGCATCCATAAACTCTAGGATTGTCAGACTGGTACGTCTCATCAGCACAATGTGTATATAGGAAAAAAAAATGTTTTGCAGCACTGAAACAATTTACAGTAGTTCTAGACCTAAGCAAGCTTGAAATCAGTCCCCTAAGACTGATCTTAATACCTCCAGCTAAGTCTGTTCCATTCTTTTATGGTGATGATGCAGTGACCCTTAGCAGACAGAAACAAAAGTAAATGAAGAGAAAATGAGAAAATCTCTAGTAGCGACATTGATTTGGCAACTTGCTCACCCTGGGATGAAATAGGACGCAGTGTGAGGACAGAAGAGTTGGCCTGAAGAACTCTCTGGTTTAACAAAATTTGATGGCAACTTGGGGCAAGAATGTGCCCCGGTCACTCCTGAAGTTATTAACAGATTCCCGGTGGGCAACAGGATTAAGAGATTTTTTTAAACATAAAGCCTATGCCACACAGATTTAAGCAGAGGAAATGCAGTGCTGGAGGAAGAAATGTCTACACTTTGTACTTTAAAAAGTTCTCTGAGTGTGGATTAGCCATTACAAGCATCCTGAGACACTGAGACTGTACTTGCTCTCAGGCTCATCCAAGTTGATTCTTCCCTTTAGAAAAATGAAAGGCTGCCTCTCATTTACAGTAACATTGAAAAAACATCTTCTATTGTCCATAACTTGATTTATGACACCTTGTTATTTCTGAAATAATATAAAATTACTTAGGGTATGCCAAGAATCCCAGGTCATTGGGTGATTTGAGACTACAACCACAACAGTGATGTTAAAGTTTCTCATATGCCAGTGGAAGGAGTGTGATTGAGACTAGAAGACGACCAGGAAGGTGTTGGATGGAATAAGCATTGTTGAAGCAGTAATGGGCCTGGGAAATGAGAAAAGAAGGTTAAGCTAGGTGTGTTACTGAAGATAAATAGGCTCATTTCTCTCCAACATTTCACATAGCAATTTTAATAAGCTTAGTAAGAATCTGCTTGGTGTCATGTCTGTTGAAGATGTCCTTTCTGCTTTGTATACTGCACTGTCCTCACTGGGTCGGGCAGTGGGGAGCATGGTTTCTTCTGGTTAGAAGGACCCTCTATATAGAAGATCTCTACGGATCTGTAAATATAGATTTATGTTAAATAAGAGAAGATAGATCTGATTCTATTTCTCTCTTAGAAAATATAATCACTGTGTTTAAATTCCTAAGCTCCTAATTGGTTAGGACAAGTGGTCCTCATTCAGCATCAAAAAGCCTTGAGAAAGTAATAAGCATTTTCTGTAGCCTGAGAGTTTTGAGCTACAGGTATTTTATTTGATCACAGAAATTTTAAATAGCATGAGCTAATCAAATTTAAACAGCAAAAGAAATTACTAATACTCTGAATATTAGAAGACACATGGATATAAGCCAAAAAGATAGAGACACTTAGCTAAATAAATAAGTATCTGGTGAATATTATCTAAATGTTTTTCCCCTTAGGAATGCTGCTAAGCTTGATTCAATTTATTAATATAGTTTAGTAGATGGGATTTCAATTAGGAATAAATAGTAATAGTATGAAGCAAGCAAGTAGGATCTTCTTCTAGGTGACGCCTTAGGTTTACAAAAAAATATTGCCATGCCCGTGTATGCAGGAAAGGTAATTCAGCATATTGGACTTTTTGCCAGCATTACGCATGCCACCCAGGGACTTGGCCAAATCACTTTAACAGGATTATTTCCATCAGTTTTAAGTGCTGAAACATATTCTTC
The DNA here is from genome assembly GCA_008711295.1 of Anarhynchus alexandrinus. Classification (NCBI taxonomy): domain Eukaryota; kingdom Metazoa; phylum Chordata; class Aves; order Charadriiformes; family Charadriidae; genus Anarhynchus; species Anarhynchus alexandrinus. The sequence goes on from VUYV01000068.1 coordinate 951,861, forward strand.
AGAGCATTTAATACCTAATTCAGAGTGCATTGAACACATTAAGCGTAATTAGTCAGCAGTATAAGATCAAGAAATGCAAGCAAATTTGTTGCAGGCTTGACACAGTAGTTTTGAACAATACTGCATCACAGTCCTTGATTTCAGTCTATTAGAGAGGTATTCTCAGTATGTTTTCCTCTTAGCTCTGCGAGTTTCCTTCTGTTCCCTGTGGCTGAACACCTGCGCAACGTTCTGAAATTCTTGGATGAAGGATACCCGGCAAAGGCAGGGATCGTATCTCACATTCCACAGCAAAATAGTGAGCAACCCACAGCAGTTCGATTCCTTCTCTGCAAATTCCGAACTGATGCAGTTGTCATTATAACCTTGCCAATTCTCTGAATTATCCGGTCCTCTCCTTCCTCAAACACTGCTTAAAAACTTCAGCGTGTGAGTCACCCTGCCTTTCTAACAAGCATGCTGAGGCACATTGAAGAGATTTCATTAGAATTCTCTACAGGCTGGAATAGATTATAATAAGATTACTGTCACTAGCAGAGGGAAAACTGCAAAGGTAGATAAGAAATTCTGAAGGTTGCTGGAGGTATAAGGGATGCTAGAAAAATAGGATTCATTCAAAATAAACAAACCAATCAAATCCCCTTAGGAAACTGTTAGCAGTAAAGTTAGCAGTGAAGTTGCAGAAATGGTTGAAGAACCGCATGGTAGAAACCTTCCTCATTCTCTAGAAATGCCAGTGGAAAAGAATTTGCAGATCCACATGAATTTAGAGAAAGACTTTGAGGTCAATCGCTTAAAACAAGCTTCTCTAACTCTCAGAAGAAAACTATGGTAGTCTCCAAACATACATAACACCATGATTTTTTCCTCGAGGTCCCTTCCAACCTGGTATTCTATGATTCTACGATTTACTTTTAAAAAACAGCTGGGCTAACATGCTTAGAGCTGATGAAGTGTCCTATAGCTGGATCCTAAACTATTCCGAGGCACAAGAGCAGAGGTACTGGATAGCATGAACTGGGAGATTGCAAAAGAAAGCTTAAAAGGAGCACCGTTTCTAGCTCAGTTACATGCAGACTTATTGATAAACGGTGTCAAAAAATACTGATTTCTGCTCCAGGTCAACCCATAGCATCTTCATCCCCTTGTAACCTTTTGAAGAAGTCACACTGTAAAGCCCCTTGTGTGCCCCGCTATGCTTGGAGGGCACAAATTCAAAACACAGGCAAAGCCAAATAATTGCCACCTTTAAATCCTTCCTTTGCTATTTTTCTAGTTTAACAGCAAAACCTAAGAAATTTAGCAGCAATTAAGATGCAGGTCTGCTGGGAATTGCTGCCTGTCACAGCAGCCAATATTGTCTCACTGTTTCATTTTAGCCCCTCATCTGACTGCATCCATCTGCTCTCTTTTGCCTGCCTTCGTGCTTCTGCTCTTTGGGAGAGGAATCACTTTTTCTCTCTTTCTGCTTATAGAGTGTGGTGCAAACTCTGACTGAGCTGCCACCACGCCACAGCACAACGACAGTAAAGCATTTCCAGGAGCCGAGATGAGGCAAAACCAGAAGAGTGGGAAAACTTCTGTCCATCCTTTCGCTTTGAGATGGGAGACTCAGCAGGAACTCAAATCCCCTCTGTGCTTTATCTGCTGATGTGGCAACAATGTGAGGCTGTGATTTTAGTTCCAACATGCATTTTTTTTATAAAGAAAGTTTTTATCCAACATTTCTCCCAAAAGAAATGTATTTACCCTTCTCTCATCTCTCCCAATCTCCTCTTTGCAGAAATGAGTGAAATTTGTCAAACCCAACAAGATAAGGAACCCTCTACTAAAATGAAAGTTTTTATCCTGAGTGGTAAAGAAAAGTGGCAAAGACCAGGAAAGCCAACAGAAACATGTTTAGTGGATTTTCTCTTGCAGGGTGCCACCCCAAAGTCCACTTCCATAGTAAAACACCCTCTCTTGTTACTAGTTATACGTATTATAAATGTTGTTAAAACTAGCAGTTCCCTGCCTCTTATTTTTCAAACATAAAAATAATAAACATAAATAATAAACATCGAAATAAAGTAGGTACTTTATAGCACTTTCCAGAGATTACATTCCTGGGACCAAAAGTATGGAAGAGACAGAAGCGTGATGCTGCAATATCCAGCCCAGCTAGTTGCAATGAATTTCCTAAGATTTAGTGATGTTCTAGTACCTCTTCATTGTAAGCACTTCAGTTGAAAAAAAACCCCACAACAACGCTATCAAGCAAAAACAGTTCATACAGTTCTGATCTCCCTTCACAATACCTTCTTCCTGTTCTATGCATCACCACAACATGGGGTGTAGTGCAAAATTAACCAACACAAAAAAATCATGAAGACAATCCTACTGCCCAATACATAAGTTTTATTTCAAGACTAACATATTTCATTCATTCACATACGCACCAACACCTTTCTAATCTTTACAAATATCACTTATGCACATCTGAACTCCGGTGAAATAGAATGCATGACTTACATTGCTTTCTAACTAAAAACCAAATGCTTGGTCTTGTTCATTTTTTTTGTAACTGCAACTCACAATGGTGATCTCTGAAAGTCACATACTATTTCCTAGAGTTAAGGTAATGTAAAAAACCCTGACCTGTGCCATTATGTGAATACTTGGACATATGGATGACATTTGATTTATAAGTGAAGATACAGGACAGAAACATTGCTGAACAATATGCAGGCTTTGGTATGGATTTCTCTCTGCTAAAAATGCCATCTTTTCCTCGAGTGCAGGGTGCAAATATGGTTTTCACACATATTCACTTTCACGTATATCAAAGTGCTTTTTAATCTTTATTCAGCCAGTGAATGTACACTCAAGTGAACTTTTGTACCTGCGGTGAATGTCACAGTTTTCAAGAACCTGCTTCATTAATTACAGGATTAAGACTTTGGACTACAATTTGCACTTCTCTTCTCCAGAGTCATTGTTGACATTTGCATAATATTACCATTGCAGTATATTTGTTTTAATCACAGTGCTAGTTTAAGAAAAAGAGTTGTTAAGGACCTGAGCATTTGGGTAGATCTCAAGGGAACCCACAGCGCAATTATGAACTCTCTTAATCCTGTTTCTGCAGATACTGTACATTGGATATTCTGGTGACAAAAGACTGCAGCTGCATCAGATGCATCCATATGGAAACTGCAGCACATAATTCAATCTACACGCCCATTCAGTCCTTGGTCTCTCTCAGGACTGCCAAAGGCACTAATTACTGCCAGGGCTCTTGTTCAGTGTGCTCGTTCACTAGGAGTGCAAATAACATCATTGCATCTATTCACAGAGATGAAAAAAAATGACTTTAACTCACTGGAAAGGCAGGATTTGGTGCAGCGATTCGAATAACAATGTTTCATATTGCTTTACCAGTCCTTTCACTCCATCACTACTATGCAGAGCTGGGATGTTTCATCATTCACTGAAGAGTATTAGCTTTGTAAGTAAGATCAAAGACACAAAGTTTTTCAAAGCAAGGATAGAGTAATGGTCAGAGCTTTCTAACCCTCAAAAACTATGTTTTATCACTGAGTAGACCCTTCTTTAAGGGAACTTCATTTCAAAACATGTTCTTTTTTTGGTACATCAACCATTGCTAAACATGTAAATGGACTTTTCTCTCCTCTTAAAATAGTCAATCTGACAAATGTACATCAGGCCTATAGGGCTTGGTTTATAGCTATTCAGCTTATGCACTGCCATCTACAGTGCTGGACTGGCATGTTGCTTCCTAATCCTTGAGTCATGGCTCTCAAGACCACCTTATAAGAAATTCAATGTTCTTGTTCTTCCATCACAGACTCAGGGAAAACGGAGCTGAAAGAAGAAATCACTTTGTCTATCACCTCACTGCAAGGTCAGATTAGCTGTGCATAAGACATTCCTGACAGATTAGCATTTTACTTAAAATTCCCAGTGATGGAGAAGCCACACTGAGAGAGAACTCCAGTTTCACTGGCTTTACTATTAGAAAGATTTTCCCTGATGATCAACATATTCCTCTTATGCTCATGAGCTGCATCCATAGTGAACCCATAGAAAAGTCTGTTCCTCTCTTCCTTACAGCTATCTTCGAAGTGTTTGACAACCATTTCCATGCACCTTACGTACCTCTTACTGGTCCAAGACATATTCTGACAACTCTGCTGTTATGGGATAGAGAAAGAGCTTTCTATCCCCCTCCCCCCCCCCCGCTTCTAGCACGTCAGTCATAATTCAATTCTGTCCTTATCTTGTTTGCCTGTTTGTTTTTTCCCCTCACCCTCCTGAGCTTTATGTTCACTAAACTGAATCATTCTAGGGACGGTGGGATCTCCATCCTTGGAGAAAATCAGAATTTGACTGGAAAAGACCCTGAGCAACCTGTTCTAATGACAAAGCCCTGCTTTGAGTGGGCAGTTGGACAAGATGACTTCCAGATGTCCCTTTCAGACTAAATTATTCTGTGATTAATATTTGTAGCTTGGAACATTTAGGATGAATGTCCAGATTAGCCTTTACAAAAGTATCAGCTGCTCCACATTAATTGCCAAGCAGTGGATTACATGTAATATCCTTCTCCTCTCTCCATGATAAATGAATAATTATCTCATTTCAAGAGAAAGGTAGGATGCTTTACAAAACCTAGTGCAGTGGCACTTGTTTCTGAAGAAGTATGTCCTGAGGTTTAATTGGGTAAGGGAATTACACCTCCTTTTTCCTCATTTGGACCTGGTCACAAAGTCTCTGCTTCTGATTACCTATTCTGATTGATTGCTGCTGGCTTTTTCCATTTGAGATTTTAAATAGATTTTCCTTCTTCCTCACAGAAGCTGCTCTGCTCACAAATATTCATATATTTAAGCATCCTCATCTACAGTGCCGAACTGGCCTCAGCATTAGCCAGCACGAGTTTTCTCCTCTCCGCTTTGTGCTTTCCAGAGGCTGAGAACACAGCAGGAATGATGGCTCTTACTCTCCTGGGTGACTGAGTCATTAGTTCAACTAAATGAAACTCCATTAATTATGAAAGAGTTAGCAATAAATAAATAAACTCTCATCTGTGAGATTTGCTTTATCAGGTTTAATGGTAACCAATTGCTTCTTCAATAACTGTTGGAATAAATGAACAAAATTTTATGTTGCAACAACTGTACTGGCGTGCCTTTTTAAGAAACAGTTTTTTATTGCTGATTGCATTTTTAGTGGGTGAATATACAAATAAGAAGCTTACTATCTAAGAGCTCTTGTCCCTTGCTCCCCAAAAATCATTATTTTAGTTAAAAATCCTCCCTTTTTCCCAGTAAATAACATAACTCAGGATTTTAATGCACAATCCTCTCTTTTCCCACACATCATGGGCATTGTAATGCAACAGAGGTGAGTGTTCAGTCAAAAAAATCTGCATTTCTTTTCCATATTCACCCAGTTGGGACCAATCAACTATTAGTTAGAAAATTAGATTGGGAGTCTTACAGAACATGCTTCACTTTTCCAAATAACTAGAACAGGAATTAAATGGCTACAGGCACAAATGGATCAAGACAGTACTTTTTCTGCCAGTCATGCCTCTAGAAAAGTCACTTTTCTGAAGTGTATGGCACAGTCTCACTATGGATCTCTGGAAAAAAATACAGGAGCATGGTGTTTTCTATAGGTATGGATTGCGATAAAGTATTTAATGCACCAAGGGAAAGCAATGAAATGTAATGATTGCAATATTGTGAAAGTTGTGTACAAGATCTCCCCTGCACTCAAGCCAGTAACCTCATCACGTAGACATTTTTCTGCTGAAGAAAGCACTTCAATCATAGGACAACGATGAAGCATCTCTCCCTGCTTTGCTATATGTATGAAGTTGAGCTTAGCAAAGCACCATCCTTGACTGTGAACTTTCTGGTTTTTCTGTGTGCTATTCACTCATTTTTAGTTCTAAGAGCTTATTAATCACAGAGAACCACACATCCTGCTGCTAAATTAGGATCTAAAAAACACTGAATATCTCAAAGTACAATTATCCTCTTCACTGTCCTCTTCTCCGTACATGTACCAACAAATCAAAATATTTATAATTTCTGTTTGGAATTTGTCTTATGCAAGAAATACCTTAAAGAAGACCATTTTCCATTGTATTGAAGTCCCAGGAGTGAGAGGATGAAGATAATCTTATACTGCTCAGTAGAGGATAGAGTTATTTCAAAAATATCTGCACTAGAGATTCATTTATCCCAACTTTTTCACTCGTCTCCCTGTTGGGGCCTTTTATGCAACCACCAAACATTTGAAAAAAAATCCAGGGGGAAAAAAAAATCTCGCAAAACTTTTTTTTTTTTTTTAAGGTAATAAGAGTTTGGAAATATTTGTACAATAGGCCACTTATCAGAGCGAAACTGAAGAATGGCAAAGTTGTCAACACTTTTAAAACCTATGTATCATCCAGCCACATAGCTTCCATTTTTCCCTTGGTGAGCAGAATCTGTCAAGAATAAGTTATTACTCAGAGAGGAGGGAAGGAAAGTGCTGAATGATGCTGCAGGCAGTGGCATTTCATGCTAGTCAAAACCCCAGCATCACGTTATTCTTCTTGGAGAGGCAGATGAGGTGTACAGCCTTTTTGGGGGATAGGAAAGATTGTTTTCCTCACCCGGCTTGCACAATGGCCACCTGACTGTAGGATCTGCATTTCCTGCTTGGATTATACTCAGAGTCCAGGGAGGACATTCACAGGGATGGAGAAGGGCAATCGGTTCTCATCATGGGAGGATTTGCTTGTGAACAGGTGGTGATCCTGCAGCAGAGCACGGGGCTCAGGGTACACTCTCAAACTTGGTGGCAGCAGCCCTTCACCAGCCCTGGTATTCACCTGAGGACAAAGTCCTGATCTCAAGCTTGAACTGTAACAACTCACATTTGTTATTAATATGGTCCTTCTCAGAGCTGCTTGGTACATCTTACAGCGGGAACTTCAGAGAAGGTCATTTATTACTGATGTATTTTTAATAGAACAACTGTCTCTGAGGAAATCATTGATCATTGTGGCTAATGACCAGAATATGATATGGTTTAATTAATAATTGTATCAGCACCAGCTAGCCATTTGAAAAAGAGAATTTCCCTGACCTTTAAAGGATTTCTAATCCATTTAGAAACTACCTGTGTTAGAAGTTGGACAAAGAAAAGCCAAGTTCCAGGGCTCAGAAAACTTTTAATGAGAACCCATTTGGATACGAAGCAAAAAACCATCACAGAACCGTTATATGTAATCCATCATTATTTCTGTGTGTGACTGCAGTCAGTGAAACTGGAAGATGCCACCCCCTGCATACAATTAAGACGTATTTGCAAACGGTGAGAATTACCTCTATGGCCTTTATTTGCAATATGTTCTGTTTGTATATTCCCCTGAATAGACAAAAGAGTAAGTACATGTCACACTGACATTGAGACAAGCGAGACAGCAAAACCAGGAGAACAGGAGGATGCCAATAAAAAGAAAAAAAAAAAAGACCTGTTGGTCTCAATATAAAGGACCTCACTGGAACAAACATGGCTTAAAGATGATCTCATATATTTATTGATTGGGTAGTTAGCTGGTGAGAAGAGCTAATTGGTTGATACTTCCTTTGGGCAGAACAGCAAAGATTTGGAGAATATAAAATGAAAACGTTTCAAATATATTTAGAAAAATGAGGCAACAGGTCAAGGACAATGAGGCAAAGCAGAAGAAACTGGAGATAAAAGCTCTGAGGAATACCAAAGTTTAAAGCCCAGTAAAGCAAAAGGCAACACAACAATGCACTGGAGAGCAATGGAAATGTTACTTCACACAAGCAGCAGAAATACTATAAATCCAAGATAATTGCAGGTAAGTTAAATAATTAAGAGAGAACAACCACACCACCTTACACAGACTACTTACAATGGTAATAGTCTCTGCACATGGGACAATGTAAGAACACAATGGTTTTATTTATAGGTGTCTACTCTAAATTATAATGGTCCTTATGTAGCCTTGGTTTATTATTTGTCATACTTTCCCAGCTACATTTTTTCCATGTTAGTATGGTACCTTGAATTCCAGTAGTGTATTTTGAGAGTTGGCTGGAAAGACTACACCAGGAGACACCAGCAAGGTCTACCTGGGAACACCACATTACTTCCATGCTGCTGCTGCTGCTGCTGCTGAGACTGTGCCCATGGGCAGGCAGCAGCTCTAGCAGGACTTTTGGGTCTGGGGTTAGTTGAGCCTCCTCATTTCTTCTCTCCCTGCAGGGAAACCTTTATCCAGTTGCCCCCACCTGCCTCCCAGGCTTCTCCCATCACCAGAACCAAAACCATGGCTTAATCATACAGTGAAAAAAAACCCCAGAGCCAGGACAAGGCCAAAGGGGATCCCTGGAAAAAAACAGTTACTGGTTCCTGCTATTTACGGCATCATGACAACTGTCTCTTACAGCCCCCGTGGAGCCAACCAGACCATGCACATCTGGCCTGGCAGGAGCCTACGGAGCTTGGGACAGCTCTTTGGCATATCTCCCCTCAGGTTCCAAGATGCAGGCTGACATCCTTTGCAGGCTGCCACCCAAAGCAGCTGCCCAGGCGAAGAGCCAGCTTTCCTACAAAGTGAACTTCAAGAGTGCTTGACTGTAGGTTCCTTTCACCTCACTGCACTTTGCACACTTAAAAGCAATGACAAAAAGGAGTGGTGAGAACATGCACATCCTTAGAGAATCTTCTCTTTTACCGGAACTTTTCGCTATCCTGCTTCCCCACTCCACCCCAAAATGGCTTGCCCATTTGTACATATGAAGATCAGAAGTAGGGCTGGATGCCTCTTCCTGGGAGCATAAGTCCCATAATGCTCTGAAGGGAAAGAGTGAAAGAGGAGGTCTTACAATTCAGATCAGCAAGAAAAATGTTAAAAGAACTACTAGAGGCTGTGGATAACATAGCAAATCACAAGTAGAAAAGAAATAATCAAGCTAAAGGCTCCTCCAAACACAGCCTCCTCCTTCAGTGCAGAAAGTCTGGTCAGGGAAAGTATTTCAGTTGTTCAAGTGCATGATGAAGAGAGAATGAGAAAAGGAATGGAATGAGGCACCTTCCCTGACAAGTCTTGCCTTTGAATCATAGATTTGAAATGTATCTTTTGCTCCCCTACTGCTCACAGTTTTTTAGACAGTAAAACTCCCTTTGTTTTTCACCACTGCCCCTGTAGGAGTGTCAACTAGCACTGTCTTCCACTTTGTCTGATCTTTAATTAGGCTCCTCGTGTGCCATATCATACCTGTCCTTGTGGCTTGGTTTCTTCAGCACAAAAGCAAAATGTGAAGGGCTCTGCTGTGGTGAACTTAACTCTCTCAGCAGAGCAGGATTTTGACCTCTTTTCCTACCCACTTGAGAGACTTGCACCAAGGTGGGATTTCTACCGCCATCAGCTGCAGCGCCGAAAACTTGGACTGCACATGATCCTGCCCCTGTGCAACTCAGACACTTCTGAGGAGGTGACAAAAAAACCAACCAAACAAAAAAGAAATAAAATAAAACAATTAAACCCACACAGAGACGTTGCAACTGCTGTTCTATCTCATAATGTCACCTCTTTGACTGGGAGGGGTGAGGAGCTGCGCAGAGAGGACCCAGAGCAGGAAGCCTTGGGGAAGTATTCACAAGACAGCAACCCAAGGATGTTGACTGGAGCAGATGGTGCTGTGCTTGCCTTCGGAATGTTTTAGCCGATCCTTGGAGGGCAATCGCCCTTTAAAATGATTTGCACAATATGGTCTGGACAGATACTTTCTCCCGTTTTCCAGCCAAGAGGCCCTGCGAGGCCAATGAAGAAAGGAAACTAACTTCTTACAAGCTTTTTTAATCACATACTTAGGGCAAGATGAGCCAGGTCTGTGAAGAAGAGGAATCTAAATGAGCACAACAGTGACATCCAGAGGACAAAAGACCAGCAAGCAAGACTGCCAAAAAACAGAAAATGAAACAAAAAACCCACTTGAGGTGGGTTTCAAGCCCACTTTTTGGTAGGCTTCTCAACCCCACAGATGCTGTGCTATCTACACATCTGACGCCCCAGGGAAAGCAAGGGGTAGGGGACACTTCTTAGATGTAAAGGACTAATAGCCCTCTTCATAGGGCAAATGGAGATGCATCTTCCTACAGCAAACAGAGCAGGAGTGCCCATGAGACACAGCACTACACAAATCCGGTTGTTTCTGGAGTAGTCTCAGCCTTCTGAGGTGACTCAAGAGAGCTGGAGCAGCACTATCAGTCCGTGCAGAATTGCCACCACCGCTCCAGGTGAACAAACCCCTGCTCTTTTGTCTGCAGCGCTGTGCATGTTGTGAGATTTTTCTGCAGCTGTGGCTGTCTGAAACAGCTTTTTGGTTTCTCCCCATTGCATGAGTGCTCTCTGTCTCTCAGTCTCTTAAGCTATTTCCCCTGCTTCACCAACTCCCCTCTCTCCCTCTCTTCTACAGGCTTTAAAAGAATACAACTCAAAGTTGTACAGAAGCCGGTTGCTATTTTCTGCAGTTTTCACCAGGAGTAACTAAACTTGTTTGTGCTAAGGGAACCTCAAGACGGCGGGATCCCTACCACCATGCACGCAACACACGGTGTTCCTGCTACTACAGGAGCAGGGATTTCAGACTCCTCCCACATACAGGACAAAGAACGCTGTATGTGGGGTAGATGTGCAGTTTACGTTTGACCCATCCAGATCAAACTGGGATGGTATTAGATCAGGTCAGACTTACGGTACATGGCAGCAGGTGAAAAGGTTTGGGTACAGCCCTCCTGCGGGGCAGGCTCGAGCAGGCTGGGTTTCACTTGTCTGCAGGCTTAGCAAGGCTTCTATTTGCTCAGGCAGGAATAGAAATCCCAGAGGGGGAGACCATTATCCTATTTACTGAGTCACGATGATTCACTTAGCATTCAGCTTCCATCAGATACAGCAACTCCCGGAGTTTAAACTAAATCTGTTTCCATCCCGCTGTGACTTCAGTTTCTCATTGGTTTATCCAACTTCTCAGAAACTTCCACTTTCTGAGGCAAGAAACCAAGTCTGGATGTTTATTTATTTATTGTAGATACATTTGGAGAAGCTTGTTTTCAGTGTAAAGTACAAGGAGATGGGGGGTAGGGGGGAGGATAAAGCATGCTGTATGGTTAAAATCTGTAAGAATTACTTGTCTTGTTTAGAAAAGAGCTCATGTGTCATTGAAGGAAATGTTCTAATCTACCATGAAAACAACTTCAATGAAAGACATCTTGGAAATGCCCTTTTTTAAAAATTCAGCTAACCTATGGCTGATAGTCAGTTACAGACGGGGTCTTCCTGATGAGGGGGCCAAGTAGACAGCTGTAACCCAGAGTTAGTAAAGGGCAAAGGTACAGCCACGATGTGGGTGCCACAGGTAGCAGAGATGCACAGCGGCTGCAACCCTGACCAACTCTGTGGCAGGAACCAAAGAGCTGGGAGAAGACAGTGTGAAGATTGGCACTGAAGTGACAGAGCCAAGTCTCCCTTACACTGACCTGGATCAAGAAATCATGCCAAGGAGAGGCTCCTCTCCCTAAAGCCCAGCATTATAGAAAAACCCATGCTGTGCCCAAGATCAGACAGAGACTGCAGCAGAATCATGGCTCTTTTCCTCCACCTTGGAGGTTGCCTTATGCTCCAGAAATTCTCAGTGGGCATCTTGCTGCTGCTGTGCATCTCAGATGGACACAGGCATATTCAGAGCACGTTACTTGCAAATGTTTAGGAGGATTTCTACCTTCAGCTGCATACTAAACCCTGCCCCTTTTGAAGTCAATGAAAATTCCCACAGATTTCAGTGGGATTTGGATTTCAAACCATAAATCCATCTTTTCCCCATTCAACTCAGAAAGCATGGTTTGAGCTTGAAGACACACAATGAATCATGATTTCTGCTGCGCAAGAAAGACATAGCAGTTTAAAAGGATTAAAATGCTATACATCTGAGCTGCGTTCCAGCCACATTCCTTGAAATAGATGCTGCTGTCCTGCTTTGATATATCCTTTCAGGTTCTCCTTACTGTTTCTGAGGAAAGAGGTTTCCCAGGAGCCCTTTAAACAGTATCAAACATTATCAGCCATAGGAACATGTTTTCTGAAAATACTCTACAGTGAGTAGAACTAATTCCAGGAGGAGGCAGGCTAGCACCAATAGCTATTTCCAAAATACATTTTGACAGCTTGAGTGGCTTGATCTATTTTTCATGGCAAAGCAGCAGCCTTAAAAGGTGATTTTAACCTCTGCTCATACAGCTGGTGCTTCAATGCTCCTTAAAGGCTATGGATCCTGCAGGCTTTGGTGCTTCAGAGCTGGGATGGACTCATCAGCAGGGATTTAAGGTGTCTGCATCCTGGCATGGGAACATTAGGTTTATGAATGATTCAGGATGCGAAAAAAAGTTATGCTAAAGCTCCCAGGCTTCTTAAGGCAGAGTTGGGACCAGGAAACTCATAAGCTCAGCAACAGGTTAAGCTCTCAGCTCTGCCACAGGACCTCCAGGCACTGTGTCCAGCTCCAACCTGGTGAAGCACAGAAGATTGGAGTCTCTTCTGAGGGCTTTCAAGCACCCCTGTGTGATCGATGAGAGACAGCAGACATACACTTTACTGCTCAGTGAACCTGGTATTTTCTTGTGCTGCTGTATCTGTCCATTCCAAAGGGCAGTTGTCTGCAACTGCTCAAGGAAGAAGCACCTTGCATGAATTAACCATTTGGTTTTTGTTGTGGGTTTTTTTGTTNCAGCTTTAGTCCCAAATATTCCCTCTTCCAGTTTTTACCACTTTCTGGTGGTTTTTTAATACTCATTCAGAAAATAAAATTTAGGAAGTGCAACATCACTGCTTTTTACTGAAGTAGGAGAGATTTTGGCATCTCTTCCTATGGCGAGATTTTCTGTTTACAGCTACTGCCATGGCTAGCGAGTGGAAGAAGGAAGCAGAGAGAGAAGGCTGTTTGACAGTTTGCAGGCCACAGAGTCCTTTCCAAAAATCAGAATCTGTCTGCTGCAAAGTGTCTGCAAGTTCCCTGAATGGCAACTGTTCTGTATTTGACTGTGACTAGTAGGAAAGGTCTGTGGCGAACTGGATTGGAAAAGCCACTTAAGCGAAAGTAAGTGCCAAACTGGCCAACTTCACAGAAACCAAGGAGTGAGGTCGGTTGTTCTGCTCTTATTTATTGACCCTCAGGAAAGCTGATACAACAGCTTAACCAATAAAGAGGGAAGTATAACCACACACTCCATCTAGCTGCACAAGGAACTCTTTAAATGAGATTTTAAAAGTTAAGCAGAATTAAGCAGAAAATATAAAATACAGGCCATATTAATGACAGCTCTAAAATATTCACACAAGTATATGGGGACAAATCATGAAGAATAAGTCACAAGAGGAGCTGACAGTATCAGGGAGAAAAAGAGAGCTGAAATATAATTCAGTAACATTGTAAGTTTAAGAAAGAGAGGAATTATGCCCAGAAAAGGCTGAATTTATCATATCCTCTTTGCTTCAGTCTTCACAAGAAAGCAGAATAGTGGCCAGATGCCTAAGCATTGTTTAACATCTCCTTTCTCCATCTGGCCTGCGTTCCCTCCTCTGATTAACATGAGGTGCTGGATGGCATTCCCCCCGGAGTTACTATGAAGACAGCTAACACGCTCTGTGAACAGTCTTGAAGAGCTCTGGAGGACGGGAAAGATCCCACAGCAATGGTTATGATGCTTGCTCTTCCCATCAAGTTATAGTAAACAAATGCAAAATAAGAAGGTCCTGTAAAATTATGCATTAGTTACCTGAACTGTGACAGAAGAAAGGCCAAGTACAGATCTATTAAAACTACTACATGCTGCTGACCTGAGTGATGGACTAGCAAAGAAGCTTCGAAAGAGTGCAGACCAAAGATTAATCCTGCTTAAGGGCAGGATTAAAATTCAGAGTGCTTCTCCTATTTATCAAGCTCAATCTCAAGTCAACAAGCTGGAACTGATTTTGAGAAGTGCAGAATACCACACCACAGAGGGCAGAAAAGGGGATGAACTATGCTCAAAAGGAGGGGGAGGGCTCCTCTGGGCTGCAGTGTTACAGTGAATGGGTACGGGGGCCATACCACGTTAAACTGAAAAGGCATCAACAAAAATGATGTTGTTAGAAGAAAAGGTAGATTCATTTTAGGTACATGAGACAAAAAAGATCACTTACAAGATAAGGGAGGTGATTATTCCTCTACTCAGCACTGGATGGGCACAGAGAATAACACGTCCAGTCCTGGGGAAAGCGCACTTTGTGAAATGTGGGGAGAAAGAGAAGAGTCTGGAGTAGAGCAACAGAAATGATCAAAGGTTCAGAAAGATGATTCGTAAGGAAAGGATGAAAGAGATAGATTTGTTTGATGTCCAGAGGAAAAGCAAGACGGGAACAGAACAACAGTCTCCAAACATTAAAAGGGATTTTATCAAGAGACACAGCAATCAATAAATTATAATCCATGTCCACCTGGGAAAGGAAGGCACTTAGTTGAATTTGTTCTTAAAAACTATTACTATTGCTGTAAAAATGATGGACATCTGTCAGGGATAATACAGGCAAAGCTACTGACATCTCAAAGCAGGGCAGCAGGCCTTTTGACATCTCTTTTGGAGACTGATTTCTGTGATTTCAGTCATTTTGATTACATCATTTTATCTGTCCTCAGAACGTTATTTCTTCTAAGTACCCGCACTACAATGGCTAATAACAAAAGCAGAGCTCCCTTCCCTTTGAAACAGCTTTTCTCCACTGTTACTGTGCATAATGACCATATCATTAAGTGTCAGCAGGACTAAAGGTTTTCTGTATTTTAGTTCCCAAGCATTGAAGGAACAGACTTACAGTTGATAAATGTAGCACAGTTGTGGCTTCTGCTAATGAGGGGGAAGAAAAAGGTCAGCGTCAATACAGAGGGGAAAACGCTCCATATGAACTGTGAGGATAAAAGTAAATGTTAAAGGCAGAAATGTAGATAACCAAAGTACCTTAGCAACCCAGAGTGACAAGCACTACAGAGACATACAGTAGCTCACCAGGAAAGATGTTTCTGTTTCACAGAAATTCATAACACTATCTATCCAGGCTTAATAGTTAGTAATTTTAGCTTCTTCACATGAAATACACATTCACATTCTCTTTTGATTCCTCTATTAATTGAGGTATTTATGAGCCGTATTAAAATATTAAAAACTATTTAACCTGATGAAGAAGTTATGGTGAATATAACACAGAACAGTCCATTCTTGTTCCCTACAGCACAGTCTTATATGATTTTTGCAGTCGCGCTCCTCAAACTTGTCTTCACTTCCTCTACCCTCTCTCAGTAACTGGGTACCCTTTAAACATGACCTATCTCCCTCCTCTCTAAAAATTTGAGAATTTTCTCCATCGAAATGAAGAAACCCTTATTTTGAGATAAATATCAGGGCTGGTATCTCACAATCATTTATTCACTCAGACATCAGACAAGTGCCAGAAGCCCTAGCCGGATGGGAGGTATTCAGCTCTGGAGGACTGTTTGAACAATTTTTCTCCTCAAAGCATGACCACTGCACCAAAACAGAGCCATCCTTCCTCTCACCACTTGGCAGACACCAAGCAGTTGGGTAAGACGTGAGAAGAGAAGGGTTATCTGCCTGGGGAGAAGGGGGATGCTCTGCTCCAGCCAGCCCCTGCTGAGAACAAAAGGCTGCAAAGCAACCTGTGAAAGTCTCCAGTTCTGCTCTTTGAAGAGGGCTGTGGAAGAACCCAGAGGCAGACCACCTTTCTGAGCCAAATCCACTCACATTCACCATTGGATTGTTAAGACCTAACTATTTATTTAAGGGGGATGCTGTGTATGTCTTAGAGGCAGCAGAACCAGTAATTGCTGAGCTTCAGGAATCAATAAAGGAGCAAATCAGCTCCTGCTATCTCAGCTTCTTACCCTTAAAGGAGCACCGAGAGCAGTGCTCCGCCCTCGCTCAGCAAAGACAGAGCTGGGCAAGACTATTTTTTCCCAGGGTGAAATCTCTTCCCAACACCCATAAGGCAAGAGGTTAGGAAAAGTCAGGAGAGAGGCATGTAGGCCAGCCATTTCTATTCTCTGTGTGTTTCACATCCCAACCAAATGCTGTCCAAGAGAAAATTTTCTGCTTCTCCCAAGAGAATATTCCCCTCCCAGTTTGCCCCTGCACAAAGTTTCACTTGGGCCCACTCATTACTCAAGAGTTGAGAACAATATTGACTGGGTTGACTTCAACCCTATCCTTTCCTACAGCTCCTACACCCTGTCCCCAAGGGGTATACATGCCTCCTGATCTCAGCCTCTCTGTCCCTTTTCAGGCTTCATGCTCAATCTATCCCTTTCCTCCAAGGCCATCAGCCCTTGTAGTGCTTCCAACCAAAATACTGTTTTGTCTCAGTACTTGAGGAACAAGTAAGAGCACAAACTATATAGAGCATGATCTGTATCTAAAACATGTGTTGAAATGGGAGGCAACAACTTCTGGGAGGATGCCACACAACCAAATAGACCCCAGTGATGATCCAAATGTGCTTAAAATGATGCTCGTTAATTGATTGAAGCTGTTTAGCTCAAGTCTTGCTTCAGCTGGAGACTGCTTGGTTTTTTGCATAAAGCACAAGCTCCTTGACACTCAAGAACTTTGCACGATCAGAGTCTGATTTGCTATGATCAGAGAATCAGACTTTGGTTTGCAGTGCATGTCATCTTCCACAGTGACATAGTAGTGATAAAGCATCTTCTGTACAAGGAAAGACAGGCAGAGAAGAACCCAAAGGGGACATTTCTCATGTGCTTGGGATGAAGTAGTGAACTGCCAAACCTAGGTCCGTTCTGTTCTGGGAAAGAACAGGCTCGGTGGTATTTTGATGTTGAACCGATAAAATGTTCAGGGTACTGTTGAGCCCAAAGTGAGTTGGACAAGGTTTGGAAAAGGTTCTGAAAGGATTCAGTTAAGGAGTTCCTGAAGAGAGAGAGCTGGATTGGAAGGAGGAAGGGAGCTACTAGGAGGATGCTGAGCCAAATGAGAACAGAGTAGGTCAGCAGGACTGAGTGACTCCCTGCCACGTATACTGGTACCAGACAGCGAGGGTGTTACAGATGGGTAGCAGGCTCAGCTCATTCCCCCTACAAGCATCATATTTTTCTTGATGGACAGAGTAAGGAGGTCAGGCTAGGAAAGAGAGCTGGCTTCGCCCCCCCACTGACCTCACCAGGCACCCTACGTTAAGAGTAAATAACAGTGGGTTTCCTACAAAGCCTGCATGGACAGAGTCCAATGTTGTGCTGTCAACTATGCTATAGAGAAATGAGCACTGGCCTTTAGTCCCATCTCACTGCCATCCCAAATCTGACCCAGATAATTAAAGCCAAGAGACACAGTTATTTGTGAGCTGAAGGTCAGAATACAGGGGCATCTGTCAGTGGCCAGAAATCACTGCTTAACAAGCCTCTTGTGATGCTGTTCTCCAAAGAGTTCCTGATACAGCCCCACATCGGTTGCTGACACTGATCCACTACCAGGAGCATTTCAACACCCTTGACTTGAGGCAGATGTGACTTCTCCAAGCATGAAAAAGAGTAGTGTCATTTCTCAATTGAGGTTACATCTTCCCCCAGGACTCTCCTAAGCGATTACAATGCAGAACAGTGGCTTACATTGCATAACGCGGGTTTGGCAGGTTACCAAATCCTGTGGAATTAATAGGTTGCTTTTTCAGCTTGATGCTGAAATAGACAATGTGATTGAATGAACCAAAACACTTCATTTCATGTTTGTGTCACATACTTCTTCTGCAAGGCAGGTAAGGGTGGACTGGAGTTGGGGAAAATAGCAAGAGCTGCTCTGAAAAGTTGGATGTCAAATGTCCCAAGTTACACATGCCAAATCCAGCAATGGACTGTTTAAAATTTTGGCTCCTGCATTTACTTTAGAAATTTTTAATTATTTTTTTTTTTTACCTCTTGCAATTATTTTGTATAAAGGGAAACTTTAAGAAATAGCTATTTTTTCATTTCCCCACATTAAAGAAAAAGAAAACACTCTACCATCAAATTTTGTTAAGTAAAAAGAGGTGTTTGAGCACATCTAGTATTCCCTCATCCTGATTCAAAACATTACTTGATAGAGCAGAAGTAATAATCACTAAAGCTGATTAGAAGGGAAAAGTTGTCTTTTGGAAACTGCTGATCTAGTGGAACCAAAATGGTCTCTGGCCCTTGTGTTCATCCTGCCAAACCTTCCCATGTAAAGCAGTGCAGTCAGCCTGCTCCTTGTCCATGACCCACCATGTCCCAGGTCAGCCAGCTGCCACACCACTTGCATCCTTTGTGCAGCCGACAGTTCCCAGGCCACAGGGGATTTCAGGATCATTTCAGAAACATCTGCAATAAACATCGTCATGGTGCAGAACAAAACTACTACCAAGCAACAGTTCTCTTTGCACAGGGACACATTAAGAGACCTTGAAGATATCCTGCATGATGGTCAAGGAGGACTCATAAGTACAATAGTTCCAGAACTGGTGAAATTTTAAATCAAATGTAAATGACTAATGCAAACTGGTTACAGTAAATATAAAGAGGAGTTGTTGTGTAAGGTGTCCTGCCTGCTAGAAGATGGTCAGTTCCACTCATGTCATTTCTAACGATGAAATTATGCCATGTGGCAAAGCACTGAAATGTCATCTGGTTGTGCTCCTGCAAACATTTAAGTTCAACTACACTATTTCAGGAGAAGGCAGCATTTTCAATGTTATCATCACGTCATTCATGGAGAACTTGCCAGATGTTAGGACTGAAAACAGGTTCACAGTTATAACAGCAGAACATCTACAAACAAACATGGTGAAAAAAAGGTATATTTGTTATCTGGATAAAAAGGCAGCAACAAGCACATCCAGGTTCCTGCCTCCTCAACTGAGTCATAAGGCAAGGAATCAAATCTCGTTCTTGAAACATTACCTCCAACAGAGAAAAGGAAAAGAAAAGAAACTTCACCTCCCCCACACCCCGTAGGAATAAAGGTAATAAACTGCAGACTTAGAGTAAGGAGGACTGGAGGGGACATTAAATGGAAAGCTCAGACACCAGCCACTGCAACTAGATAAGGACACCTGGGCAGCAGGAGACAGCCACATCAGCAGCGAATCTCTGCATGATGTTACCTCCTCCCGGGAGAAAGGGAGGCCAGTTGTCTCTGCCAACACCAGGAGATGGAGAAGGTCTCAGAAGAACGTAGGAGGGAGCACGCCAGAGCGCAAGCTCAGCTATTGCTGAGCAGTATGCCCCGAGGTGCCATAACCAACTGTGCATCAAATGCATGCCATTTCTGCTAGCTTGGTACAACACAAGCATTCCACTACACAGACGTCAGCATTGCACTGCGGCGCCTCTCCCAGTGCTGCCAACAGTAGACAACATCCTGCACAGGTTGCCATGTACTCCAGCTCTAATACCTGCTGTCTCCTGTCCCACCTGATCAGGCACATGCGCTTTCCCCGCACCCTCCCGTCTCACTGCCAAAGAGCCATCTCATTGCTACATCAGGCGCTTCCCAAGATGGACACAATCAGCCAGGATGGGTGCAGCAGTAGGCCCACAGTCTAAGACAAGACAACAAAGCATACCACCATGGACACAGTGGTCTATAAAGGAGAAATCTACCTCCTAGATGTTTAGCTGTGTGCCCTGCCAAACTCAGGGCAGTAGAGTGCAGCCAACTGTGTCCAGAGAGGGGTAATGGAGGGTCTTCTATATTTAGATGCTGGTTATGCAGGAAGCAAGGACTGCAAATGAAAGAGATATTCTCATCTTTCTGAGCACAGTCCTGTGCTTCCAGAAGAGTATTAAAGTTTGTGCTGGGGTGTAACATAATCAGGTAACTGCTGATAAAAATACAGATATCAAGGGTAACAGGACCGTTTTCTCCACACAGGCTCCGTACTGTTTAGTAACAACAAACTGGACAGCTTTAACCATATCAGTCCGTAATATATACATACAGGTCCAGATTGTACAGGGTTATCATCTTACTCACCACCTCTCTGGGTCAAAATTCTCTGGTCTCTGGCTGCTACGCAACTTCAGCTATCAGAGCACTGTAAGTCTCCTGTAAAAAGTTTCACAGCACCAAGGGCCTCAGAGAGCCTTGGATCCAGAGAGGCCAAACAAACAAGGTGACCTTCATGAGAAGCTGTTGTAGTGGGCTTTGCTAAGGAATTGCAGAGCATCATGTTTAGAGGGCCAGCCAACAACCTGTCTTCAACCCCAGGGCAGATAAAGATGATGCAAAGACGTGATTTCTGAGTATCCTAGGCACTTAGGATAGCAAAAATAAACAAGCAAACAAAAAAAACCAACCCTTTGCCCTATTGCAGAAATTAGATTATTTTGTTTGACAATCTATTTAACTTATTACTATTCCATGTTTCAACTGATGTGCCAGCTGAGTCACCACCGTGTCTTGTCATCACTGCTTATAATAAACAATAAGCAAAAAATGTTGTTTTCAAGAGTAGCAAAGTATCTGGTTGTATAAGCAGGAGCAAGAGGATTTTTTTTCCTTCAAAAGCAGTAACGTAATTCTTCCATGGCAGACTTTCTTTTCACTGGGAAAAAGATCTTGAACTTCAGCAAATGGAAACTAACAGGTATATACCTACACTATATATCTTGATATATCTTGCCTATGTACCTAAAACCTTGTAATGCCAGGGCAAAAAGAATTTTCAAAATCACCAGTAAGGTTAAATTAGGCCAACACTCATGATTTAAGTGGTTACCCAACAATGCACCTCTGCAGCTGAAAAACCCCAAGTGCCTAACCTAACCTAAGGGAAGGCTACAGAACAGGAGGAGACTCCAGGAAAGCAGAGAAACTCAGTTCCTCGGTTGCTTGGCCCAGATGGGGCAGAGCATCCGGGCTGAGGACATCCATCAGAAGAGACAGTAAATCACAACATATCCATTGGTGGGCAAAAATGGGAAAAAAGTTGTCAAGAGTTCACTAGACTGGAGCTGTAACACTGAAGGTTGGCCAAGGGGGCAGGTGTGCTTCAGGTGACAAACTGTGCAAGCCACCAGAACTTGAGGCACAGTCCACACAATGCACATCACCTACCAAGAAAGACACTTTGCATTTGCTTTAGCTGTTTTCTTTTGTACACTCCTAAACAGATACTTGCACACACTTGTTAAAACAAGATGTTATCCCACAAAATGCATAAAGACACCAATATTGGTTCAAATGTTGTAGATTTGTGTCACAGGAACATTAACAACTCTCAAAGAGCCAATACCGGAAGGCTTTGAATGAAGCCCTGATTGCAGGATCTGAGTTTACACCATCTTGTGCTTAGATAAAAGGGACTAACCAAATACCAAGAAATGAAAAAGGACAACTCTGGAAAAAGGCCCTTTTAGCATGTTCTTTAATGACTTATGGGTCCATTAGTACAAGCCAAGGAACTCCTCCTGATCTGGAGCTCCCTGCTTATCCCATCTGCTTGCTGCAAAGGTATCTTGTTAGGGTTTCATACATCACTCCACCAAGAATCAAGGAAATGCTTTCCAAAGGAGCTAACAAACACATGACACACATAAGCATCCTACACCAATACATGGATCTGCAAGTGTCATGAAAAGAACTTGCATTTTCCCCCCTTCTTGCTATGTGGTATCATGAGACAACACTACCTGTTACGTGATGCCTGATCCTATATCTCCAATTCTGCTGCTCGTCTTTCTTCCCCTGCACCAGCTATAGCCAATACCATGGGAGCCAAATGCCATACAAAAGTGATTTCTGTTCTTTATAAGAGCTTCCTGAGAAGGAAAGGGATTAATCTGGTTAAAACAACACTCGGAGAGCTTTATGGCTTTCCACTGTATTTTTAATTGATATTCAAAAGGTCACATTTGTCTGCAATGCCTGATAAACAAAATAATTGCAGCAGTCTAATACCAAAACTAACCTTCTGGCAATGATGCGGCACTAGCAGAAATGTAACTTTTCTTTTTAGAAGTTCATACTAAAAGCCCATCTTTTTCATTAATCCAGAATGCTCTCTCTCAGAGTGCCAGGAGGCAGTCTAATTCGTTAATTATTATTGACATCCTAGCAACACCTAACAGCATTTACGTGGTAGCTACATAGGTTTGTACCTATCAGACAGAATGTTGCTTATAAGTAGACTAAAAAGAAATTTATATATTGATTCTTTAAGACAAAAAGATGCCGTGTCCACATTTCTGGCTGTCACACATGCACGCAATCCATGCGAGACAATGAGCTTAACTGACAAGGTGTTTGAGAAATGCAAGCACAGTAACTTGTCTTTGTCACGAAAATGCATGCGGCCATAGCAATTTGAATACAGTAACTGTTCAGCTTCACAATGACAAGTACTGACATACATAATAAAAAGCGATCTCTATCATCTGCTGCACTTGAAGTCAATTACAAAAGTCAGTGGCTCCAATTACTGTGTCATAACCTTCAAAACTTGATAGCAACTTCTACCAGAAGACAAAAGCAGTGTTAGTCAGAAAGGCTGGTATCAACTGCAGCTCTGAGGAAATCAACATCCCCAGGATCTGAAAACAAGGGGGCCTTTTCTGATGAAAGCTCATGGGACATTTGCCATCAGAACCCAGTGGCTGCAGATCTTTGGAGGTCCGTAACCAAACACAGCAGCGTTCTGACCCGCTATGGTAAGATCACCTTTTATGAACGCACACCTTCCATCCGTCATTTACATTGTTTGACTGTCTCCTGACCCATCTTTAGCAGCTTCTAGGAAATACATTTAGGTGCGATGTGTGGGTAGACAGGAATCCACTACTCACCAACAGAACTATCCCCAAAAGTTACATAAAAGACCGCAAGTTTTCAGCTACCACTTTTCAAGACCAAAACTACATGCTGACACAGAATCCTATGGTACAGCTAAAGAAAGCAGTGTCTGTAGCACAAGCATTCCATAGGAGAGCAGGTATCTGTGTGGGGTCTGCACAAGTACTGGAGGGAAGGTTAGGAGCCTAAAGATCCGGCCTGTATTCCGCAAGCAGCTGCTGCTCACAAACACAGGAGGGAAGGGAATACAGGCTGTCCTCGAGGAAGATCTTTACGATCCCTGAAAAGAGCTAGGAAGAAAAATGTCATATGTAAAATACCACCATCCCTGTCTGACATTTCTGGCGAGTCTCACAGGCAAACAGGAAATAATACTGCTACCCAAAACGTAATTTTTAAATCGAAGTTGCCAGTTATTGCAGCATTTATCTGGGACCCACCTGTAGCCCTCAAAAGACTGTTTGCGCCAGCTCCTTGACATTATCAACTTGTGTTATTTGCTGCCTCCTGAAATGTCAGCTGCCTAACCTTTCCAGGCTGTTCTTACACACAGTCTGCTTTTCCAAAACTCATTAAGTATAGCAAAGACCTACAGTCCTGTGTAAATCTGGCAATCAAGCCAAGCTGCAAAGGGAATACTGAGACGTTTGAACCCTCTCAGACTTCGTGCACTTCTGATTCTTTGCTGTAAAGGTCTGTCCTCACTGTTGAGCTGTGAGAAAAGGATATGTTTTAAAAATAATATAGACAGTGCTACCTACAACTAGTCTTTTTTTTTTTTTTTACAAACATATCACAATCATAAGCACTCCCTACCTACACAGGGAGACAATACTCCACAAAAGTTAGTTCAAGCCTCATGATTTGGGTTTCCCAATTTCCTCGAAGCTGTGCCTGTTGTTTAGATTAATCCTCAGTACAGTCTCTCTGGCACGTGCCACTGGGCAAGGAAGTTTCAAGACTACTGCTACATTATCAAACAGGTTGATATTACCAGCAGGTGCCAAATACTATATTCCAGAGACTATGCAGTATTCCCTTTGTGAAGGGAAAAGACCACTATTAAAGTGGATTCCTCCAGTCCAATATCCTGCNGTTTTGGTGTTGTACCTTTAGAACCGATTAAAAATAAACAAAACCCCAACAAAAATAACTACTTGCCAGTGAATTTAGTTACAAAACACTCCTGTGTATTCTAATTGGGGATCATTCCACCAGTAGGTTGCCACACATGGGACAATGAAAGGCTTATCATCAAAAGCCTGGGCAAAAGAAAAATAAATGTGCTCTTCCTTTGAGCGTTGGGAAACGTTATCTTAAAGAGGCAAGGTATAAATTACTAAGTTTCAGGTTATTTCCTACCACTAATGAAGTGCAGTTCAAAAGTTACCTCACTTGTCACTTGTGCATCAACTCATAGACAAGTTACCAGAGAGTTAAGACTTTAAAAATTTTTTGCTGTGTTTTGTTCCTTTCCACATCCTTATCTTTCTTATCAAAACATTCAAGAAGAGAGGATGAGGATTCAAGGAATTAAGTTCTGTACCTGAATTCCTCTCTTGTCCTTTATCAATGGAGCTGGACCACTAATAACTTTTGGCTTTCAGTGGATCTGGGTCTCACATTGTGCTTCCAGGTAGACTTTACAAATAACGCAGCAATGTTATTTTGATTTTTTTCCTTCACCGGGGACATCAGTTTACAGCCAACAGCCTAAACATAACTTTGATTCCTCTAATGATCAGAGAAAGGCGTTTGAGCGCTAGTCAGAAATTGTTTTGTGCAGTCAGAGGAAAGGCAGATCACTGTCAGACATGGGATTAGGGCATCCACTTGCATGGGGGGAGACAGCAGAAGCATCTCATCCTAGTCAGCACAGTAGTTTGGACATAACCCTTCCTATAAGCCTCCAAAGAGAAGCTGGGGGTCTGGCTGACCATCTTTTGTTTTAATTTTCTCTAGGGACACCAATGTGATAATTTGGGGGGTGGTGGTGAGGTGGTTTTACAACCCCAGCTGAGGTCTTCAGAGATTGTACTCATGCTAAAACTGCTGATAACCACAGCGTAGGTGGCTTTATCAGTGCTCAGCAGCAGAACATTAAGTGACAGCTGGGTAGCTCGTTGATGGATAGCAAATGCCTAATGAGGCAGTTAAACATCCAAGGCAATTAAACACCTCAGAGGAGCTGAGCCCAAGTTTAGCCTAACCCAGCTGATTTTGCCTGGTGGAAGTTCACATCATCAGCCAGTGCAGGAGAGCAAAGAGGACAGTAACCTCTAGCAGTAGAGGCAGAGACATGCACAGTGGTCAGCATTTGGAGTAAGGTATGGGTATAGGTAGCTCCAGAGAAGGCCACCTCTCCACAGCCTCAGCTCAGACCTGCTGGCTCCTTGGCTGTCTCAAACTGAAGTGATTAGGCAGGGATTGCTCGAGCATTTTCATCAGCTGGGCTGCGGCAAACAGAGATACTGTCATCAAAGCAGCAAACAAGTTTATTTTGCAGACGTCTTCAGGCCAAATCTTAACAGCTCTTTTAGCCCACAGGTCTCCAGGGAGTCAGTGCCCACACTGAGCTGAGAGTGCCCACGCTCAGTGGAGCAGCACTGTGGTTTTGCCTCCCATTCCCTGCCCTCTCAGAGGGAATAGGCTGTAGCTTAATGAGAACATCTCAGCGGCTGATAAGGTCCATTAGAAAGTTATTTTTCTGTATGGCTGCCCCCATGCAACTTTAATAAGTTTGACAGAGTAGATCCTGAAGGAGTTTTCTCCATAATCATAGAATAGTTTGGGTTGGAAGGGACCTTTAGAGGTCATCTAGTGAACCTTCCCCGCAATGAGCAAGGACATCTTCAACTAGATCAGGTTGCCCAGAGCCCCATCCAACCTGACCTTGAACGTTTCCAGGGATGGCACATCTACCACCTCTCTGGGCAACCTGGTCCAGTGTTGCACCACCCTCATTGTAAGAGTGAAGGCTTATTCCACATGAAAGAGCAGGTTTAAATCTACTTCCCCTAATTCCCACTTGTCTAAGCAACAAAGTGATTACGCATGTCATTAAAACAACTCAGCATTAGGGTTTCAGACATACCATGGCTGCAGTTCAGCCCCTGCCAGTAAATTGGGGCAAATGGAAACACACACATACCACCCTTTGAGAAATAAAACAAAAATAATTTAAAGAAAAAAAAATCACTTTCACCTTCAGGTGATTTTCAATAAAATTGAAACTTGTGGAGGATTTAAAAATCCACCTTGAATAAAAACAAATACTACACATAAGCTGTGAATCTTAGAAGCTCTGCCCTCCGTCTTCACACCAAGAGAAAGCTTACTTTAAGACACCATGCAGCTGTGTCTAGCTTTTTAAACTTCATGGTTTATACCTGCCATTTTTCTAGTATTTACCCTACAGTAAAACCATGAGGTCAACCACCTCTGGGTCACCTCATGGTGTTTAGATCCATAAGAGGAAAGACTTTATCCTAAAGTTTCAAAGAAGACAAAGCTATGGAAAAATTGAACTTGAACAACTTTTCAATCTGCAGCACTCGGTGATGTTATCCAAGCAAGCTGCCCTTTGTGTCAGCCCAAAAGCTTATGCTCAGTACTGATTATACCCTTCCTGCAAGAAGGCATTTTGGAGTGCCTTCCAGTTGCTGGAATGGTGGCCCTGGGGAGAATTTTAGCATTCTTGCAAGCTGCAATTGTTCAAAGGTTTTAAAAACTGGGTATTTTTACATAAAAAGTTAGGGAGGTGCAAAAGTGCTTGCAGGACAATGGGGCTCAAGAC
This sequence comes from Anarhynchus alexandrinus, assembly GCA_008711295.1. NCBI lineage: Eukaryota > Metazoa > Chordata > Aves > Charadriiformes > Charadriidae > Anarhynchus > Anarhynchus alexandrinus. Next base: position 978,616 of record VUYV01000068.1, read on the forward strand.
ACAACGGATCCCTTCAGAGGGCCTAGACTAAGTTGTTAGATTTCTAAATGCTGCAGAAAGCTCAAAGCCCTGCAGCAAAGCAAGTGTGCTGACCTTACATGGCATCTCCACAGCTGGAGTGGGGAGGGCATGTTGAGAGATGGAGAGGTCTGGCCCGTCCCTGTTCTTGTACAAGAGGCAAGACCCAGATTTGCCACCACCTCCCTCGCCGACAGGCTTACAGCCATGCACGGTATCGCTCCCTTTCCAGGACCCAAACCTTTGCTAGAGACAAGCAAATGCTGTAAAGATTGCAGCCTGATCACCGAGCTGTAGCAAATAAGCAAGTTATGCATTTCATCCTTTAGTTTCTTTTAATCTGTAGAATTTAGGATTTATTTTTCTTTTATTTTAGGGTACGCTGTGGTGCAGCCAAAGGCTCTGCCAAGGTGGAGAAAGAAAACGTGTGTTGTATTTCCTGAGGCTGATCAGCACAGATGGTTGGGTAAGAATTGTTATGCCAGCTAAAAGGGATTGGGCAGGGGTAAACACCTTTTGTATTATAGGCAAAGGGAGAATTCAGCAAATGTATTTTAGGAGAAATATCTGCAGGAACCTGATAATAAAAATTATTAAAGTCAATACAGGTAGGGTTTTGTTGGGTTCTTCCCCCTTTGCTCCCCACCTCCGACTTAGATATGTTGCAGCTTTATTAACAAATGTCTTCATAATTTTAAATAATATTCATACTTACTAACTCAGATTCATGGGGATGTATTTCATGAAATATTTTAATACAGGCAAAAATAACCTCAGAGATATACCCAACACTTTATTTATACTGACAGCTAGAAAACAACATTCAGACTAAAATTCAACAATAACAGTTGAGATAACACCAGCCACCTCATGAACCATGGCAAAAAGATTTCCTATCTGCTAATAAAAACTTCGATGGCATCATTAGAGGTAACCAAGATATGGATCATGCCAAAAAAATAACATTTGAATATACTTAGTATTTCTATTTTGAAATATAATTTCTTGGAATGCAGATGCACCTTAACCATTACTATTCCTGAAGAAAAATGTCTTTGGAGAAAAGGAAGACCCTTGTAGAACACACGGTGGCTCCTACTCAACACAGTCATAGTTCCACAAAAGCCATAGTGAAAAGCACCACTTCTTTAAGATACTCTTGAAGCAGCAGAGTTTAAATATCCCCCCCTCCCCGGCCCTTATTTATTTTTAAAAGAGGGTACAAAAAGCCATTTGTTAAATTAGATCATGAATGCTGTGAATAAGGCTCATCAGGGAAATATCCTTGTGCCAGAAAAGCAGTGCAGGCCACCCAGTGCAACAATGGTTTGAAATTAGGGGATGCCTGTTCTCTTTTCCTGACTTGGACACTAGTTTGATGCATGACCTAAAGTAATTTCCCTGTTCCTTGCCTCATTTTTACAGAATCATGGAAAAATACATGCTGGTCCTTTGGAGATCTTATGGTTCAACCTCCTATTCAAAGCAAAGATGGCTTCAAAGTCAGACCGTGTTGTACAGGTCTTGGTTTAGTTGAGTTTTCAAAGTTCCCAGGGACTGAGAGCCCTTCAAGCACTTGTTCCAGTGCTTTAAAAGTTTGTCACAACAGAAGTTGTTACCTCCAAACAAAATTTTCCCTTCCGCAATTTGTGGTGATTGCTTCTTGTTCTTTTGCTCCGCAACCTTGAGAAGAGCTGGCCTGCATCTCCTCTGCAATACCACATCAGGTAGTGGAAGATGGCTGTCCTGGGTTCAGCTGGGATAGAGTTAATTTTCTTCCTAGTAGCTGCTGTGTTTCGGATTTAGTATGAGAACAATGCTGATAACACATATTGTTTGAGTTGTTGCTAAGTAATACTTACATTAATCAAGGACTTTTTCAGCTTCCCATAGAAGCTGAGAGGGAGCATAGACAGGACAAGCTGGCCAAAGGAATATTGCATACCACGGACGTCATGCTCAGTATATAAATGGGGGTTGGCCGGGGGGCAGGAATCTGTGATCGCTGCTCGGAACAGGCTAGGCAATTGATCATTGGGTGTCGAGAGCAATTGTATTGCATCACTTAATAACAGTAAAAGAATATACAAAATAATAATTATTATAACTTTACCTTCCGTTACTGTTCTATTAAATTGTCTTTATCTCAACCCATGAAGTGGTTTTTTTCCTCCTTTTTCTCCCTACACTACCAGGGTGCAGGTGAGCGAACAGCTGTGTGGTCCTAGTTGCCAGCTGGGGTTAAACCACAGCAAGGGCAATTAGCCCCTTCCTTAACTTCTTACCCAGGCTGAACTAGCCCGTTGCCCGTGCTCTCCCATTACATCCCATGCTATGGCCCCCTGACCACCTGAGCCATGTTCTGCTGGGCTCTTTCCAGTTTGTTGATGTCTGCCTTGAGCTGGCATGGGGAAAATGGTATAAAACTCCACTCAGTAGTCTGTCAGCTGTACCAGGTTATGCAAGAAAATGTAAACTAGACAAACTTAGCAAGGGCCCAAGAAGTCTGAAATCCCTACAGGCAAAGGGCTCATTAAACATACCCAATCACTATGTTTATTTGCTTCAGGTAGCATCCTCCAACACTCACATAATTTAGCAGATGTGATGAAAATCAGTCCGTTCTCCAAGCCTGAAGTTACAAAGAGACATGACTTGCTGGTCAACTCCCAGAGCAACAGATCTGAACCTGCACTGGAAAAAGCAGTCTTAAACACAATGCATTGAATTCAGGACCTGTTTAACCGAGTTTATTTATGATACAATGACTTTATATATGAGGCACTTATTTCTATGGCCACCTCAGTTATTGTTTTGGTCCTTGAATGAGATTTATTCAAGAGGCCCTTTACCAACAGACTGCAAGCACTGTGTTTAGAAATTCCCCTTAATTTCACTACCAACAAGCCCAGCTAAAGAACAGATATAGTTATACTATTTTTGAGCAGCAAACTTGCTTAGAACTAATAAAAAGGCAGTGGTTCGTACAGGGCAGAAACAGATTTCCATCGCTTTCGTAATTAGCCATACTCTGGAGTTTGTGCTAAACACACATATCTAAGCAGCAGTTTCTATGACTACCATCATTCTGTTCATTATCTGTGCAGGATTAGCCCAGGGATTGTCTTTAATAGGTGCTAAGAAGGAAAAGTCATGATGGCACACTGCTACTTGGGATATGATGGATGTTAGAAGTACAATTAATCATTTTTCAAGAACACTGCTTTCAAGACCCTCTGTATGTCGGCCAAGTATGTGCTTTTGGCTCATGACCTGTCATTTATGAACCTGCAAAAAGCTTTCCAGAGAGCAAAAAGGGAGTGGAGTCCAGAGCTGCAGCCTAAAAATGGTTCGGTACATTGTGTGCCTTCACCTCCCCCAGCACAGAGAGGAAAGATTGGCAGACTGAAGACTTAATATCTAAGGCTCTACTTACAAAGAGTTTAATTTTGTTAAGTTTTGGGAAGCGGCTGGAGGGGACAGAGGAGATTTCCTTTAAGAGTTAGAGGACCATGAAATGATGAATTTATCTCTACCAATTTTTCTTTTATGTCTGCATCTGTGACAAGAGGGAGTTTGTTCCAAGGCTCCAAGAGGATCATTCTCTGTAGAGCCAACTGAAAAAGGAAAAGGTTTCCCTGAGGAAACCCCTGGACTTCAAAGTGTGATTTCATTCCAAAAACAGACTGAATGGCAAATATCTTGGAAACTTTCACAAAGAGAGGGAGCAATTTTGTTCCAATGTTATTAAAAAGACTAATTGAGCACTTATGTAACTTTGGTTTTGATACAGAATTTCAGAAATCAGAACATTGTCCAAACATCCAGGGAAATTCAACAAATTTACACGAGAAACCTCCTCATGCAGTTTTTCTTGAGTCCTGGTTTTGTGGCCAAAGCACCAGACAGCCCTTGAAAGTATGGGCAAGCACAGAGCTGAACCTGAATTCTGGGTCAAAACTTGTCAAGTCTTTGGTTCTCTGCACAGCTGAACTTGAAGAGCTCAGAAGAAGCCCCTCTGCCTTGCACCAATGAGAGAATCATGGCAAACAGATGATAAGTACCAAGTGCAAAATTGTTCGGGACATGATTGCAGACTTACCAACCCAAGTAGAAAGAATGACATCTTTCTAGATGCTGCTCACTGAATACTCAAACTAAAGCTTACGTGACTTTTACTACTAGTATTGTACAACTGCTGGTAGAATGCCCATAGGCTTTTAAACAGCTCCTGAAGCCTGAAAAGGAAACTAATGGCATTGCAAAGTGCTGATGAGAAAATGTGTGTTCCTTCTCTTCTGTAATATGAGTAGAAATTCACAGGTGACTAACTCCCATTAAACTTGTTGCAGCCATTCTATAGCTGGTTAATAAAAAACAAGAAAAAAAAACAAAAAAACCCACACCACCAAAACCAAAAACCACCAACCAAAACACAGCTATACCACAACCCCCCACAAATCCCAGAATATTAGCTCTTTAAGATTTTAAGACCAGTTGTGTATTTTGGAGAGTTTAGAAGTCCTGCAGGAACTTCATAATGACTTCAAACATTTAGTTGTACCTTGCATAATTGGGCATTAAATACAGCTCTGTAGCACCTACTTTAGTATAGTCACAGTGGTACTGTACTATAACAGCATTTAAATCTCATCAGAATGCAGCCCTGTTGTAGTCAAGACTTAACACTCTCAGCTCTCTAGGGAAAAATGTTTCCCCCTGCTCTGTGTCTGTCAAGGCAGAAATGAATTTTTAGGGAAAGTCTTTTTCTTCTAGGTTGTTACCGTGCAGAAAATGATAGCATTTTCTTATGTAAGGGAGCACCCCCAGCCCCGACAGAAAGATACTGACTTTAACGCAAGGCACCCGGTCTCCCAAAAGAATATGCAAAACAAAGACCTGGTCTCAAATCTTCAGTAACGTAGATGAGTATGTTAGTTGAAAGTTCAGCCATCTCTTAAACTTCCCTGTAGCCAGATACGAAATTGATGCTTACAATAATCAGCTCTGGAGGCCAAGAGATGGCCCTCGCTGCAGCAAATCCCAGGTTTAGCCCATGCAGCCGTCCTGGCAGCCACAGGCAGGGGAGTAGCAACACAGCAGCCGTAGCTGTAAGAACATATAATCCATGGAAAAGCGACTGCAACCACGCACTCCTAGCTTAAACTTCAGTCCTACACCTCTTTGCTTTTATGTGGAGGTAATTGCCTTCACGCTTATTTCCCAACAGCAGTTCCTGTTATTATTTTTCTTTTTTTTTTTTTAAAAAAAATGTACCTTTAAGAGGCTTAGATCACTATAGCCCCCCCAGTATGGGCAATAAAACGTACAGTAATCTCTCAAACAATTTAAGACAAGTGGTGGATGGCAGATGAACTCAGTACCCTGGGTTTCCTTTGTATCATTGTTAAAGAGATTTAGAGAGGCATCGCATTCCTCCAGTGGCAGGCTGCATCTCTAACAGGATAAACTTTAGCATGCTAATTGGCACAGACTACAAATTGACTGCTGGTGTGTGCCTGGAGGTCCTGGGTGATAGACTGAATGAAGTAAATTTCTGCATAATTGCCCAAAGAGATTTGGACTGAAATCCTTAATCACAGTTTTAACGACAGAACAGCAATCCTGCCTTCTACCGTTATCAGTTCACCAGTTCTGTGCTGGCTTTTGCCTACAAGTATTGGGGGCTGCGCTTGGTTTGATTTCTGTGGTGCAGTATCTAGGCCATGCTTACGTCTAAATGGGCCTCGCCATTAGGGAAGGAAAAGCAAAGTCAGAAACACAACAGAAACACAAAGAGGAGGAAGAAGCTCCACGATGCTTTTGTGATGGTTCAGAAAATCCTTGTGTCCAGTGGAAGTGGCAGGAGGGAAAGGACAGGACAGGGAGGGGTAAAGCCTTCAGTCCCCTGCTTCTGGGGAGCAAGAGACACATACAGGCTCTGCCAAATCCAGAAGCCGAAACGTCCTTTCGGTGGCTGAGCAGATGGATGATTACAGCTGCAAGCACCATGTTGGCCTTAGCCAAGTCACCTCAGCGCTTTGCCCCCACTCAGTGTGTCGGCGCACCCAGCAGATGGATGGACACTCCAGTCATCTGTTTAAGGGTTTCTTCTGGATATGGTAGAAAGGGACATTTGAGAAATAAAAACTTCTTCACGAGAGCAAAGTCTCCACTTGCCTTTCCAAATCCTTTCCTTTCTATAAAGCTGTGCTTTAGAGGAACAGAAATATATAACCCGACCAAGGTCACAAGGCCAGAGCCCCAGTTTCATGACTATGCTTTAGGTTCTAGCAAAATAGTGTGGTTCAGCTCACATTGCATAAACAAGACTTGTGGCCTATATGCACACCAGAAGACAGCCATCTAATTCCCTACATTTCTTCCCCCTCATTAATTCATTTTTTGGGGGAAAAGATTTAAAGATCGTTGGGTTTGTATTCTCGTGGAATAAAGCTTGGCTGTCTTGTTTGGAGAGGCCTGTTCTCCCACGTTGTTAGCACCGTTCATGACATACTCTTGGATCTACAGCACTTCAGAGAACATCACTGTTCTCTGTGTCAGACATGATACCTGAAGCTACATGTCTCTCCTCACACTCCTGCTTGCTCCTGTTCACCGGCAGCAGACTATATGTTTGTTTTCCAGTACCAGTGTTATCACACTCGGAATCTACTGTAAAATACTACTTTTTAAGAGACATTTTGCTTTACATCAGGCTGGCCTTGGGTAGGAAGGTAACTTGCTCGCCAACACTTAGAACCAGTAGCAACTCTTACAAATGCCACCTCCACACACACACACAGCCATAGCTGCCATTTTTCCAGTAAACAGAGAATCTCTTTTCAAGACAGAGGGTCTCAAGACATTATGAGTGACTAATGAATCTTTATCACACTACTCTAGGCAATGCTAGTCCAGATGATGAAAAAGCAGACCCTTTTAACCACCATTTTTGACCTTGTTTTCTATATATTGTACAAGAACTCTTGCACACCTTTTGTCTTTTGGGAGGAGAAAATAGCCAGATTGTGACAAATTGAAGTCTCTGTGTAATACATTACTGAAAGTTGATAGATTCGTTCTAATATTGATTAGGGTCAGTACTAATAAGTGCAATTATTATGTTTTAAGTAATCTTATTGACATCTCCTGGTATCTCTGGGATGAGAAAAGAATAGACTTCTTCCTCTTTAGTGTAAGTTTATAGGTAAGAACAGATGTCATACAGTTTTAAAAAAAAATTCACTGATAAGGGTAAACTAATTAGACAGAAAGAGACAAAGGACCGATTTTTCTTAGGTATTTCTTCTTGGTAAAGCACCCCAGGATTATGAAAGACGAGTCAAACAGAGTTCAGCAAACATCCCTTTTCAGGCACCTGTTGATTTTCCTTTTAGCTACAACAAAGATTTGTATTCATCAGAGAAAGAACCAAAAACATCATGCATGCATTTTTTTAAATGCCTTCCTAGAAATGACCACAAATCATTTTGAAACTGAGAAGCCACTAACAGCTGAGCGCCTCCTCTGATGGAGCAAGGTTATTCACTGTGGGATAATGAAGACCAAGGCCAGGTGAGCTGCACAAACCCAACACAGCCAGGAACAGAGGAGATGATGGGCACAAATCTAGTTTAAAATGAATAAAATACACATTTAGGAGGCTGACAAAAAAAAAATATTGGAGAAAGGCTGGCCTGTACTCATCAGCTATCCACAGGCAGGCGGCGCAGAGAGGGCAAGCACAGCATCAGAACAGGAGAGGCCGTGTGGGGTCACTCCACCAGCAAACACCCAAGTGCTTGTCCAAGCTGCCTTTGCTGCCTGAGCCCACGCTGGGCAGAGCAGGTGGCAGTGCCCAAACACAGCTCCCCCACGCACAGCCCAACTGCATGCCGCTGCCCCGGCCACACAGCCTGGCAGGGCTCCCTGCCTCCGGGTCCGGGCTTCCCCTCCGCTGCTGATGGGCCAAACGAGGGAAAGACAGCACTGAGTAAAAACCACCATTTTTTACTAGAGATGTGGGTCAGCAACGCAGAAGGAGGGAATACTGAAAGGACTAATCTCAAGACTGTAAATGCACTTATTTAGGCTGACAATAAGGTGAAGCGTTTGTGCATCTGGCTGCAGTTTCTCAGAGGAAAAGTAATTTTGAGCAGTCACAGAGGTGACAGGGGAAAGACTAGATGTCTTCCTATAGCTAGTGAATCTTACTCTGATCCTAGTTGAATTGATTTTTTTCTAGATGTATACACAATTCTGTATACCCTTCACCCACAAATATTATCAGTGTTTCCATAGAAAAAAAAAATCTTAAAGACAACAGAGGTTTAAAAATTTATTTTTTGAAAGTTCCTCCTACCCTGGAGAAAGAGATTGATTGTCATCTCTCCATTTCTCCGCTCTTTAAAAATTTGCATTTCAAAGAATAAGCCAGATAGAAAGAACAGGGTCCACAGTAGCATCAGCTTAACTAAAACAATTGTTGAATATTCATTTTCCCTCTTCTCTCCACAGAAAGATTGGTACTGCTACAGTAGTTGCGTGAGGGGCATGCTGAGGAGAGGAGCTCTGTTGAGCTCTAATTTCAAGTGAAAGAGCATCTATTGCATTTTTGTGCTTGTTAGCGTAATTATAATTCAATATTTGCATTGCAATAACGCCTAAGCAATCCCACTGAGATTCATTCTCCTACACAACATACAAACACGTTGCCATGACCCCAAAAAGGGCTGGATGGTTGCCAGTCCCACTTTGCAGAAGCACACATGATTTAAAGGCTTAGTCTACAAACAACGTTTTTGTCAAGACTTGTACACCTGCCGCTAGCACAAGGTCCTGATCTAGGAAAGGTGAAATGAACGGAAACGAGAGCTTTAGCATGTGTTTTTATATTGTGCTCACACACAGACTCTGCAGTTAGGTCCCTGCAGCGATCAGCTGAAGCCACCATGGTTTGATACGGAGCGCGTGTGGACCCAGGCACCAGCCCAAAGCCCACTCAAGCAGATACAAGCACACTCATTTTGGCTAGAGAGCACCACCTCCCTCTGCACTCACAAGCGAGCCAGCAAATGCTAATGCTGCTTTCACTCTTCCTCTTCCATGCCCTGTCCCACCTTTCTCTCTATATAGAAATTTCACCTTCTTAACATTTGAGCTTACAGCATTTCTAAAGAGGCAAAACACCAAACCATAAACTGTAACTATTTCTATCACAAGATATAACTTAGGAAGGGAGAATAAATAAATTACCTTATCCTTTGTTGAGATGTCCAGCTGAGAAGATATTACTTGATACCTTGCAGGCAAACATGGTATTTTTCATTCATTACACTGTTGTAGCAGAAGACCTTTCAGAACTTTAAAGTGATTTAAAAAAAACTGTGGACATGGCGTATGTTTACACATACTGACACACAGCTTCATGGGCATGCAGAAATAGATAACTGTGTGTGCACACAAACATACACACTCCCTTGAGGACTTCTATACTCAGAGGTTTGAATTCAGGCTTTGAGAGCCTAAAACAAGCAGCAGAAAAACAAGGTCACAAAAACCCCTCAGCAGGCGAACGCTGGGGGAGTCACCCAGCTGCCCTCATACCCTCCCCTGGGATAGATGGGAGACTGGAAGTCCTGCAGCTCACTCAATCCCACCAGCTTCAGTGAAGCACAGAAAACCCAGAGACCTCTCGATGTCCGCAGACCCCAGGGCTTAGAGGCTACTAGAGACCAAGCCACAGCCCAGCAAGACTATCACACATACCTTGACTCTCAAGCTGAAGACAGCACACACTGAGCAACATAACCATCAGCTGTGTCAACCCAGCCCACCACTGCAGATCCACGGGCCATTAAGCACAACCTTGTTTCAATTAGACTAATTAATTACTGCTTTGCAGCACCTTCCCCTCAGCTGGGCCCTGCTGTTGCTAGATTACTTCACACTGACTAGAAAGAAAACGTGTGCTGCAAAGAAATCTGCTTGAAAGCATTCGTGCTTACACTGAATAGCAAGAGTAAAACAAAGAAAAAATTACCTTTCCGGCAGCTGAAGAATTGCCCAGCGTTACACAGGGGTGCTCTCCCATGGTTTGGCACAGGAGAAAAGTACCAGTCCGTTTCAGAGACTGCAAACTTACTCCCCAATTAATGCTCAGTATTGTTCCTGCTGTATTCGGCAAGACCTTTCAAGCTCCAGCTAGCGTTGATATCGGAGTCCTGGAAAACTCAGATTTATTAGCCGTGTGGCAGTGGGGACAGAGGTTTTGCAAGCCACAGGCTGTCTTTGGCACCGAGTGGGTGAGCCGGCTCTCCGTCAGCGCCGTGCCTGCGCTCGGCAGCACGTTTCGTGATGCGGGAGTACCGGTGGGTTTGCCAGGGAAGAAACGGGGGCAGGCTGGAGGCCAGACAAGCACCCAAATCTCTGCTCCCTTCTCTGCAAACTGCCAGGGATGAGTCGGGGGCAGCCGTGGGAGCAGCTCAGCTCCCCCCTCCCCACTGGAACAACTGCCCCGTTGTCAGTGCCCTTTCCAATTTCCCCATCCATCCGTCTATCAATGGTGGGCTCAGCACGGTGGCCAGTGTTGGCAGCTAGGCCACTGCCTGCCTTTTCCTGTGACCGGCACAGGCTCCTGCAGACACGATGTGACACAACCCCATGAGTCCAAGGTTTGTTTTATCCAGGGGCTGAAGGAGGGGAAGGAGTCAGTTTTGCCTCCTCAAGCGTGACTGCCACATTTCGAGAAATACCTCTCACCTCTGGCTAATTGACTCTCTTAAAATCACGTTTCTATAAATATAAATATAAATATTTAAATCACTTTTCTATAAACAGAAATACAAATAAAGAGCCGTCCTTTAATGGTCTTCTGTTTTGTCACATTGAAATAATATTACCAGGTGGTTTAGAAAACCATAAAATGTGCCCAAATTCGGGGTTTTTTTTTGTAATGGAAGAACACCCACAGGTGGTTTCTTACATCAGCCTTTGTCATGCACCATGGAAGTCAGAATATTTGCTGCTTCTTAGCGCCAGTTTCTGGGCTCAGATTTTTACTTTGAGCAGGGAAGATCTAATTTTACCTCTTGACCTCATTTCAATTAGCTTTGGGTGGCAGAAGGCACATGTCATATCATTAGACAGCAAGATTCCCATGTTAACAGAACAAAACCATCAATACCTTAAGCACAAAGTTTGCATCGGCCTATTCCGTTTAATAACGCTCGCCTTCCCCCTGTGGAGCACTAGCTGGCCTCTAGCAGAGGAAGCTTGGGAAGAACCTTTCTCGGTTTGTTTAGTGTAAGGTCTTTTATCCTAGGGACAGATCAGGGGCCTGTTGGGGACAGCTGGCCTAACCCGGCTTGGGAATCTTTGCCTTTTAAAGCCTGCCAGTAAAAAACAGTGATTCTTTAAGCCATAGTCAGTCAAAAAGCACGATGTCTGAAATCATTCTACAGGAAAAGGAGAGCATTTTAGAAGACGGCAATAAATATATTGTAGAATCACTGGAAAGAGAATCCAAATCTCATGATCATTTCAATATGCTGTTTCCCGTCATGCTGACAGCCACAGAGATAAAGGGAGGCAGAAGAAGGTGCCCCGGGTCTCTGTAATGTTCCTGTCAACTGTGGAGTTTAACTTCATCTTTTTATTTATTTGCACCTGAAGAAAATTCAATTCTATAATTTTCTCCCATCCTCTGTGATGAATAAACCGCATTTTTCCCAAAGAGATGACAACCAAATGTCAATCACGATGACAGCTGCCAGCCCTAGTAGTCCTTAAACAAATTAATTCCATTAATATCTAATGATTCTCTGTTGTGAAAATGCACCACTGCTATTTAGGTTCTGTGCATCTGACAGAAGATACAGGCTTTTGAAGCGGTCGCCAATACTCCTGCAAAGCAGCAAGTAGGAGTACCAGTTTCATCTGAACAGAGGTTCTTGTTAAAAACAAACTTAATAAAAACCCCACAGTGATGGTTTTGTTCATTTGAGAAGCAAACAGCATTTCTCAGATTTCAGCACTTTGTCAGTCTTTGGGTAATGAGCGTTCCCCCTTCATGTCATTTTTTCCTCCTGTCACATCTGTGGAGACAGCTGATCCTTCCACACCTTCTCACGTTAGCTGCCAGCAGCGCTCCACAGGTTCCCATTAAGGGCACTCCAGCGTCATGCTGCACATTGACTGGTCATAGCTGGTGGTTCAGAGTATGCTTCTCTCCAGTTTTCTGCCCCTCTCCATCAGATGTGAGGGACAACGGTACCACCACTGCACAGCATGGGCATCCCCGCTGTGGCCCGTGCCACAGGGTTGCCCCCGCCACACAGCCCAGTGCTGGAAGCAGGAGACGGCTCATTCATCTCTCACTGGCTTTTTCTGGGGCCATGTAGCTTGAAAAATACTAAAAAGAGCTATGCTTTTGCTGTTATTTGACTTTGCACCTTCTAACCTATACAAAGCTTTTCATTCCGGAAAATGACTGGTGGAGGTAGACTATGGAGCCACTTGAACTTCTTAATTTTCTCCCTTCCTCAGAGATAAATAAACTACATTTTTCCCAAAGAGATGACAAACAAATGTCGAAGCAAGGAAAGACTGATTTGTTTTAATCACAATACGAAATTAAGAAAAGCCTAGTGACGGTATCAGACTTCAGGATTAATATGAATAGAAAGGGGTACGTATTTATGTACCTTCCGATTCCATCTTAAAATTCTCTGTCCCAGGATATTGTGGAAACCAAAAGTAGAGCAGGGCTCAGAAAAGAGCCTGGCAAGTTTCTGGTGGATACAAGTCCAGACACTGGTGATTTTAAACACGGTGGTCAAGAAGCTGTCAGGTGCAAACAGGGTAATCACAGAATCATAAAATGGTTTAGGTTGGAAGGGACCTTGAAGATCATCGAGTTCCAACCCCCCTGCCATAGGCATCCTTCTTCTGGAAGTTACCTTGCCCATCCTGTTGCTCTCAGGTAACTGCATAACTCCATATTTTCCACATACCAACCTTTTCCTTTAATCCACTTTCCTTAAGAAACGTTTTGTCTTTTCTCAGGGGCAGGGAGAGCCAGACAGCTCTGCAAACTCCATCAAACCTTCAACTTTGCTGCAGCTAATTATCTTGCTCCGGCACTGTGTTCTTATCAAGGGCTGTGCATTCCTTTGCAAATAGGGGAAAGGATACGCCGCTGCTCCTCTGCATGTTGCCCACATCTGCCAGCTCTGTGTATCTCACTGTAATCACGGAGGATCTCGGTAGTGATTGTAATGGAGATGGTAATTCTGCCATTTAGAAATGCCACCGTCTCCTTGGCGAGACATTAGTATTATACCACCAGGGGCTTTACAGCACAAGGGAGGTAAAAGATAACACTCCCTCGTTTAGCACTGGCCAAGGGCCACCCGGCAGCCTGGGCAGGCACAGCTGATGCCATTCGTTTGTTACCACCTCGTATGGCTGTTCTAAGCACACTGGGAAGAAAAATGCCCTCAGATAATATTGGGCTAAAGATGAACCAATACTTGCACTCTGTATCCATTCTTCTGTAAGGACATTTTGTCAGGAAGTCATTAATTTGCTGCATACTTAGGTCACATGTGTTAAAATACACGTACAGTTAGCATATGATATAAGTGAAATGGAAGGAGGTAGTATGGGACAGCAAAGAGAAGAAAAAAAGAGGTTTATAAAAAACAAACCGCTTTATTTGCAGCAGCTCTGAAACCTTATCAGAAACTTTTCAGAGTTTAAGTAAAAATCCAAAGTTCTATGTCAACATAACCATGTAAGAGTTACATAACAAATATTTTCCATTTAATAATTATGGAAAGGTGCATTTTCATTTCTCAAATTAAGACTGCGCTGTGATGCCATGTGAAGCTATTACAAGGTGCGCAGGAAAACCAGACTGCAGGGCTTTAACATTTGCAAAAAAGGAGTCCCTGAGGAATGCCTAAAAGAAATTTCTTCCTTAAAATAATTATTTTCTTCCAGCACATCTTCAATATTGTTAGCACTCAAACATTTCCAATTCCTTCAAAAAAAAAAATATCGTTACAGATAAATTTTTAATTAGCTTTCTAAAAAGACTTCTCTATTACAACACAGAAAGTGCTGTAACTTACAAAGAAGCCTTGTAGAAAAGCAGTATTTCTTTTCATGGTCTTCACCTTACGCAGTTAATCACATGCTGCTGAATTCATTCTCCCCATTGTACACCTCCGTAACCTATTAAACCATTTTCCTCTGGTGCGCACACACTGCGCTCATAACTATTTTGTACAGCACTGGCTTTAACTAAACAATACAAGAATGGTTTTTACACTCCTCAGTGAACCACTTCACAAACCTAGTGAGTCTCGGGCTGGGGAAGGTTGAGAGCACCTGCGTACCGTGAGAGCGAAGAGGCCACGTGTAATTTCTCACATTGCTCCCCTACAGCCCTGAAGTGAGCTGAAGGTCTTGGACTGTGGGCACGGGGGGGGTTGCAGCAGCGGGACAAGGTGGACTTTCCTTGTCAGCAGCGCGGACTGCTCACCAGCCGAGCTGCAGGAGGAGTGGGATTGACAGAGGAGATGGAGTGACTCACCCCCGCAACAGGCTCAGTCACCCGCCGGCTTCGGGAGTCAGTGCCAGCAGCACCACGACACCAACGGAAACAAGTTTCAGAAACACTCTCTTCAGAAAGAAAGGCAACTGCTGGAAGTTCAGTAACAGAAAAACCCTTTTAATGTTTTACAGCTAGGTATTTGTGACTAAATTAAGTCAGATGTGACAGATCCCTTAATCGTGTATCAGAGATTCATGGTGAGGCCAGATGGCTGAAGGGACAGGCTTTTCCACAGGAAACTGGTTGTCAAGCTGTTGACTCCTTCAGCAGAGAATAAAAACACGGTATGAGAAGCACCTGTGAGAAACGAAACAGAAAAACAGAGTTACCATAGAGCAAACAGCTTCAGAAGACACCTCGCAAAGCCAGCTGCTAGGAACTGACAAAGAAATGAAAGTGTGGAAAACATGGGAGCACAAGGATCTCCAGCATTTGGAAAACACTGGAAGAAAATGAATAATTTTGCACATGTTTGGAACCACGTGTAGTGAGACCCACCCAGCACACGCACTGATGCTGTATAGCAGGAGGCAGCACAGGTGGCAGGGCAGGATTCTGGGGGGGGGAACCCTATCTGCAAGAGCTGAAACACCCAGATTAACTCTTTCACAAGAAGTGAATTACATCCAGATGAGCCCAGGGTCTGAAAAAATACAATTTAGAGAAAAAAAAAAAACCACACCAGAAAAACTGAGAAAGGATATCAAGGATCCAATTCCTGCTATGGGAATTATTTAATTTTGAATTGAGAAAACAAACAAACAAACAAACAAACAAAAAATGACAGCTCAAAGGAAGAGTGTTACATCTGCGAAACAAAGAGCTAATATCAGATTTTATTTTTCTTTTTAGAGAGTGCTTAGTTCTGGATTTGATTTAGAGAATGCATACAATAAAAGAACCAAAAAAATGTACACAAAATTAATTCTCAGATATCTTTAATGGGTCAGGTACACTGGGCATAGAAAATGAAATTTTTAGCACTCCACTGCCCAGTAATTCATGCTACCATGAATATCCTTTGTCATTAACTCTACCAATGTTTTAAAAAAGCTTACTAACTGCATTTAATAATTAACAGAATTTCCCAGCTGTAGCAGAAAGAAGTAGTAAATCATTGAAGTAAATATTTAGGACTTGAAATGTTTGATAAATACAATTGCATCCAACTACCAGGACATTCTTATTGTTATGATTTAAGCTCAATATATTTTTTTTAACATTTTTTTGTGGTTTTGGCACATTCCCCTAGATAAAGAGAGCTCAATGTACACTTCTAATATGCCATATGGGAGCAAATACTGTTAGACTACTCTGCGGTTTAAATTCTGTTCCCAGTACTTTTTTTCCCCTATCATAGCTTCCTGAAGGAATGCAGGGCAAAGTATCTATTGACAGTGTCCTGAAAGGACAAGAACAGACCAGAATTAAAGGCTACAGAAAGCATTCATGGAGCTCAAGGAGCAGAACTGAAATTTGAGAGATAACTTGAAGGTCGTATAAATAGTATCACTAGGAGAAAGACTGAAAATAAGATACAACTAATGCAGAGGCATGCAGGCATAGGGAACTCTGGAGGAACATTCATACTATTCTGGTCAGCCCATGCTCATCTCCATGTCCTTGTACAGAGGACAGGAACTGAAATGTCCTCTCCAGAAGGGACTTCTCTGCTTTAAAAGGCTGAAAATGAAGCTATCATCCTTGTACGCTTTTGCACCAAAAGACGGAAGAGGTTTTCTGCAAACACCTCAAAAGGCAACATAAGGCACAGTGTATGTTCAAGAATATGATGAACTTTTAGTGTGAATGACATATGCCCCCAGAATACTTACTGAAATAGAGCGTTACTGCACACAGGCACAGAAGCATAAGCAGTGGAGACCAGCTCTGGCAAAAATCGGCAATGTCAATACAGCATAGGGAGGAATTACACCTTGAGAAAACGAGCCTTTTTAAACTGTTATTGTACGACTCATCAGCATTGTATAAACTGCAACATGGCAGACGTGCTCCTAAGAGAGATACCTGATCAATCTGCTCTTGAGAACACTAAGAAAAATGACACGAGGCATGCAACTTCCATGTATATGAATTAACTAATCACAGAAACAATGTAGAACGTACTTACAGAACTGATAACAAAAGATGAGATAGTAGCAGAAAGTCATTAAAGCTTATTCTCTTGGGTGGCTGTGGAATTACATACCAACCCTATATTACCAATTCAAATTACCATAGCTTTCTGTAATTGCTGGCTTGCTATTTATGGGCAAGAGAAAAGTGCTGCCAGAGGCACTACAGCCTGACCTGCTTCTAAGGACACATGAAGGCCACAGTGGTATGCAAAACACAAAAGAAAAATCATGTGATTTACTGTACTGGCCAGTACTTGGTTTTCTCTGTCAACCCATGTAAAACTTCAGCACAGGAAAAAATATAAGACAGGCTAGGACTGTGGTCTAACAGTAGTACCTACAACTTCTTCCTTCTAGAAATAAGGATAAGGAAGAAGAATCCATTTTCCTGAATATCTCCACAAAATGAAACAAATCTGAAACCTTTGTCGAAACCCTCAAAGGGGTGAAAAGCAACAACAACCGAGAGAGAGAAATAAATGCCTCTTTGCGAGGAGCCAGGACAGAGCACCTGCAAGGCAGAATGAGCGCTAATAAGCAGCCTGTACAGCTGAATGAGTTTTGCAACACTATAGTAACATTAGATAATTTTCTGTTGGTAGAATGGAAAAGTAGTAAAGAATAGGTATGGTTGCTTCAAGAGGAGCCAAAGGTTAGGAGACAGACCTGATCTGAACTAGGTAGGCCAGGAGATGAAGGCTTTGAGCGAAAGGAAGTGGTCTGAGCAGTGTTTCCTCAAACAGACCCTTGCCAAGTTCTTTTCTCCTATAAACTGTATTTAAAGTCGCCTCCTTGAACCTTGCTCCCAAAGTCACGTAAAAGAAGTTGAAGTAAACCCACATCTCCTGTGTTCCAGGTCAGATGGGGGCTTCAGCAAGATGACCCCTTTCTCCTTTGCTAAAGAAAAAGAAAGCCTTCACCAAAAGAAATTTATGTGAAAGAGGGTAATTATGCCATTTTCCATTTAATATTCCTGTCCATATTTAAAAGCCCTTTACTACCCTTAAGCGTAATCCTGGTTCTCTTTAAATCACAGGGAACCTAATTGGGAAATTGAGATAATTAAATCTCACAGCATCTCTTCAAGCCATTCTTAATCTTTGGAGGACACAGCTAAGGCTAAAGGAACTCGCCTAAGACTACAGCTTTGCTCTTTAGGACCCCCAGTCTGCACTGTATGCTCCTCTGCTTAAACTTCGAAGCTTGCTCCCTGTGATCGCCGCAACTAGTTAACATCATTACCTAATCTTGTATACAACAGTGGTAAAAATCAGTAGCAATGAAGTGCGTGAACACTTTTCAAACCTGTCCCTGTGCTGCTCCAGCCAATTCTGGATGATCAGGAGTGTGCGGGAAATCACACTTTTCATTATGTTAATTGGTGAATGTCCTGGGGAAGAATTAGGGAAGAGATGGAAGAGTTTACAATGCATGTGGAGAAGAGAAGGGTCACTTCTTTACTCAAAACGTGGCATATTCCCTTTTATTCCGTGCAGCTGCCCTCTGCCTGCCATGGTTTCATCTGCTAACTACCCATTAATTAACAAATCCCTGTATCCGCACAAGTTTTAACGAATTTTCCAGTTAACCCCAATCTCTTAAGCAATGATAGAAGTTGTTTTAATTGTAACAGTATATGTTGGTGACATCTAGTGGGCACAAGAAACTTAACAACAGTCAAGCCAGCTTCTGAAAAATTCAGTAAGTGAAAATAATTTCTTTACTTACACTACATCTACAAAATTTTGCCTTCAATCTCTTAAGCTTAATTTCAGCATTGGCATGAGATCAAATGTTACAAATTTTAACCCAAACCGAACATCTTACGGTTTTAAGCTCCTCCAGATATCAAAAAATACTTCAGAGATAGATAGTAATCTATTACTTGCTTTCTCTCCTTTTTCACACCAGGACTTGTTGCTGACAAGTCCTCCTGATGATCTTTTAAAGGTACAAGCAATCTACTATATCACAAGTGTTTTTAAAATAACAGGCTTTTTGAGAAGAAAAATAGCCTGCAACATTGTCAAAGAGCATTAATTTGTTTGCCATGAAATTATGCTGCTTGCAGGTACTTCCACCTTCTGCCTGTAGAAATGAATTCAGGTGGGCCAAACCCCTTTGCATGAGAAGTAATATCAGTAAACAATTAAGCTCATCATTTGAATGGGTGCTTGTCCCTGGGGATGGGGTTTTTGCAAGTATTTTGACTTAACAACATCCGAGAAAGGACGCTGCACAGTTTGTTTCCTATGCTAGGCCATTATTTTATTTGCAAGTGGTGAATTGAAGTACCTGTGGAGGACCCATCCCGATGGCAAGGGCCACTTCTCTGTCAGGAATGCCGCCCCCCCAGCTCTGGTTGCTGTCTTCCCACCTCTCCCCACTCGCTTCCCTTTGGAGAAGAGGAGAGCCTCCAACCAAACTGGCAGACTGAGAAGAAATAGCCAGGTGATGGAAGGATAATTGGCTCAGTTTAGCTTGGACAAGAGAGATAGAAAGTCAGTGTAGTAAATGGTTTCTATCACTTCTTCTCAGGATTCAAGTCTCAGCTTCTTCTGACACCTACACTGCACTACCAAGACTGCCAGGCTTTTAACCTTAATTACCAGTCTCATATTCCCAGAGCTCCAGCACAGGACTGAAGCTTTAAGGAAGCTAGAGACTTTTATGCAGAGCAAAAAGATGCTTAAAGGCACTTTTTAGAACTTTTCGGAGCCGCAAGGCTACATCTGTAGCAATTTTATGCTTCTTTTTTTTTTTTTTTATTGTAGAAAAAAAAAATTCTTTAATTCGCTGAGATGAAGCTTAAAAGTATTCTGAAACAAGGATTTTCACACTTATTCATGCCCTAGAAGCATTTATGCAACATGCATTTAGAGATTTGTATCTTATACTTTAGTGAACTTCTTCTCGAGAGGATTATTCATACAGAGGCACTTTGAAACAATTCTAAAAGGGAATTAAGCCGGCAAGACAGAAAAAATAGGCCTCTCCTCCTACTTGCAGCCTCAGATCCCCTGTTCAAAACAAGGGCAGAGGAATCATACATCCACCGTGCTGACAGAATACGCTTCCCCTCAGTCATGGTCCAGGGAAAGAAGCTGGACCCTTCACCCAGCCCCATGTGTGCCTCCTATTTCCCTCCACTCCGGACTCAGGTTCCTGGGTGCCCTGCAGCAGCACGACCTCCAGAGCCATCCCTTTCTATACAGTCAGCAGATGGTCTTTTAGCTTCTGGTCTGCATTGTTAGGGCTTCACGCCCTCGCATGGGAATTGCATCCAGTCAACCTTCATTTCTTGCCCAGCCGATTTGTTTGCAATACACTCCCCCTCTGTACAATCTCCCAGGGAAGAGACCCTGAACTAATGCTGTGGAATTTGTCTTTCACAGTCATCCTCCCCTCAAACCACAAATGGACAGGTTCAGCGAGCTGTGATTGAAGTGAAGGAAGCATTAAGAAGCCCAGATATAATTACCCCCAGGTAATCCTATGATACCATACTGCTCGAGCAGGAAGACACCCCTGTGAGCTCTGAATAACAAATATAAAAAAACCCCACCATTTTTGAGTCAATTAGTTCTACCATGTTTCTAATGCAATCCTAGTTTGCTTAATTATCCCACCTGCAAAGGTGGGTTAATTAATAATCCTGCTACATACACGTCATCATGCCTATTAATCATGCTGGGTAAATGAATTCTGATTTTTTTTTAACTGCTGATGACTTTCTTGTCAGGATTCTTACCTTACAGTTGAGTGCTCAAGTAGTTAATTACCTGGAGCATAAGGTTCAATGTTCTACACTGAAGCTAATCTGCAAGATGATCCTTACTTTTCCAAGTGCAAAGACAATGCTTTTCTTCAGCTGATGTTGCTGTTCCCAACTACATCATAGTGAGCAGCAGAGGAATTTGGCATTGGGCACATTCCCATGATTACTGGAGGAATAAGGGGTCTAACTGGGTTTGCTAATTGAATGGGTTAAAGTTCAATTTCCCCCCTAATAAGCAGGGACAAGCAGGTGTTGAATATTTATATTTGAATAGAAAACAGCTACACTCCACTGCTATACCCACTATCAGTATGGGACAGGGGCAAGAGGAGGCAGCATTTACCTGTCTGCTGCCTTGGGTACCAAAAGATGAGTGTTTTAAATAACCATCACAAAAAACTGTTGAAGGGAAAGGATTTATTTTGGTATTTCAGTTCTCAGTTAAGGGAAGCAGATGCACACGCTAACTTTGCAGAAGCAGAGCACATGCAATTCTTAAAGCTTTAAGTTGTTCGAAAGACCCATTGTTTTCAATCAGTCTTACTCAAAAGGGCACAGCTGATGAGTGGAATAAGAATGTGATCAAGACTTCCGAGACACTGATTTTGGCCCCTGTCCTAACAGAGGTTCTAGTGATGCTGGGCAAGTTACACCTTCCAGTTTTCCCCACCCAGACTAGTTTGGAGACACACTTAGGTTGGCTGGCAATTTTTCTCATCTGCACTTTGTATTCCATGTTTTATTTGTTAGCAAGTTACTTGCCACAGAGAGAGCGTGTGTTATTCTCCACTGAAATATAGGCATCTTCCATTCAACTTTGTCCACATGTCTACAAGATAGAAACTATGCTGAAGGTTGGGTTCTTTGGGTTTGTGGGGTTTTTTTTCGTCCACAGCAAAGCCCCAGCATTTCTACATCCCAGCAACTGCAGTTGTCATAATTTGGACAGTCTCTAAGGTTCACCAAGGAGAACGGATCAATCTTGGTTTCCTCTTTAGTCTCCTAGCAAGTTAAGCTACTGCATAAAGTGCCGCTGGGCAAACTTCATCTCTGGTAGCTGGTTTTAAGTCCGTGAGTTTATAAGAAATGATTTTTCATTTAATATTTCTCATCCACTCATCACATGATTCAAATTACACCTGAAAGTTGATTATAGTAGGTCTTATAAAAACTAGCGTACTTGTCCATCAAAATGAGCACATCTAGCATACCAAGGAGAGAGCAACCGAGGGATCATTAAATCCAGAAAAACTTAGGGTTCCACGACACCTTCCAAAAGGCATTTATAACATTGTTTAAAATCGTAAGACAAATGTACACGGCTAACGGCAGAGAGGAACAACAACAGTTATTGCTGAAATGCAATAGTTGTACCTTGCAATATATGGGTTCAGCTATCAACTCTCAACAGTAGTTCAGAGTAAGAAGTGTAGAATCTGCTTTTGTGACCAGTAGGGAATTAAAAGTATGCTGGAGTCTGGCCAGGATTTGAATGCTGTGTTTCTACCCATAAGAAAAAGAGGTTAAGAAATTGGTTTTTAGCACCTTATCCAAAAATATGTTCTCTTGAAGTAGAAGATTCCTCTTAGGAATTATTCTGTCTTGTCTGAAAAGCCTCAGAGCTTTTGACATTTATCCATTTCAAGTTTTTGTGTGGTGAACATTACTTCAAAATATACCGTTAATACAAAAATCACTTGTAATGTAAGAAATCCAAGGTGATACATGAACAAGCTCAAGTAAATACAAGGTGTCCCTTTAGGACACCTCTAGCTTAATAAAGTGGCTTATAATTTCTCAGTGATAGGAAATCTTTGGGATCCCAGAGATAAATCAAGGATAAACTGGTTATCAAAAACACACTTTGACAGAGAGTTTTGGCTTTGACAGTTTTGCCTTTGTTTTGTCAAAAAAGTATTATTGAAAAGTCCCAACCCGCTCTGCTTCTAAAAGTAACTAAAAGCAATATATCACTGAAACAAAAGGTCCCTGGTTGCCTGCAAATGTCCCACCCTTTGTGTACAAACACGGCAGGCAGGTTACAGCCACAGTAACACTGAAGGCTGCATGCTCAAAAGTAAAGATAACAAAATGGCAACTATTAATCAGTAGAGACTTTGTAGAAAACACCTCCTCAGCTCTTCTAGGTGGTTAGCTTTAAAGGCAGAGAACTGCATTTTGGCTTGTTTAAAGAACTGACTCTTGGTGTCACATGGGACTGCCGTACAGTTCTTCCATCAACTGCTTTCCCTTGGAATTTGAAGCTGGAGGCTTTAAACCACACATGCCCTCAACCTTATTTACTTCTCATACCTCATATTCATACCCTTAAAGCATGCAGATACTGTGGTGGTGAACACTGATAGCGATAAACCGTTTCTCCCACTAGCTCTGCAATGTACTACTGCACAATCTGTATTTTAGGGAGATGAGATTTACAGTATAGCTTTAGGCATTCAATTTCTGTAGCTCAGTTATGAGCGAAGGCTGTAGCATTGACTGAGCCTCCAGAGACCCATTCAGAGCTTGCTCTTCTTCCAATTCACAGCAAGTACTTATTTTCTGTTTAGAGTCAGATGCCTGAATCTAGACGGAGTAACTCTTCTCCTCCCTTATCCTTATGTTTCACGTTAATTTATTAAATCCTATCTCCAAGGTAAAGCTGGAGCAGTTCCAAGAGAAAATGCTACTGTGAAGAAGAGCATGAAGAACTCGTCCTGACATTTGGGCCAATAAGCTGTAACATCATTCTTCTTTAAGGAATATTTGCATATTTGCTGCCCCTTCATAAATGGGGAGCAATCAGGTAATCAGCTTTACAAGAGTAGTATTAAGTAGCAGTGGTTGAAATGTAGAGTTCTTTTATTCAGACAAAAGAACACACCTAGTATCCTGGTGAATTTAGGGTGGGGGAGAACAATGTAACAGTGTTTGTTGTATGAAACAGGAAATCAATGCCAAGTTTTAATAGCTTTGACCAGTCATAAGAATCTTTAAAAAAATGCACTAAACTTTGTGTTATTTCCCTAATGTGGCAATTACTGGTTAAAATATTGCAGCCAGTTGTTAATAGAATTATTCCTTACCAAAGTTAAACTTTAACTTGCAAGGAACATGTGCCTTGAAATAAAAGTATGTACAGCTGCAGTGTATTCAGTTCCCAGGCTAAGAGTTAGAGTTCCTCTTTGTGTGTAAAGTTAAGGCATTAACTCTGCTGGAGCTGTTGTTTGCCACTGAAACATGGTGCCTTTGATCGCAGCTCTCAAGTGCTTAACAGAAAAGGACGAAATCCTTGTGTAGCTCTGGTCTGTAAGATGAGCCCAAAGAGTATTGTTGGCATTTGATCTTGGGCGAGTCACTTAACTTCAAATGCCAAGCTTGTCCTGGAACCAGGGTCTGATCTCCACTTTGTACTGCCTGTAGCTACAACTTTCCTGCTGAACTCATTGCACTGAGAACTGCAGAAAAAGTAAAGCTATTTTAGAAGATGCTGCTCATTGTTACATTTTCAAGACAAAATACTAAAAATGTCATAAAGTAAAAAGACAAACATACATTTTCATCAAATGTAAGTAAAAGTTTTCAGAAGCTTACATCCAATTGACCTTTTAAAAATTTGTAGAGCTCCTAAAGTACTTGAATTTTGTAACCCCAAACGCAAACTAAACTGGCTGCATCGATCCAATGCAATTACATAGGCACATGTTTTAAATCTTCCTTGAAACAGCACTGTTAATTATTGTTGAAAGTGGCATGGGAGAGGTCACTGAGCTGATAACACTCAGATACAGTGGTTTTTAACTCTTTGATATCGGACACCTCTGGGGACAAACCTACCTAGACAAGCTATTAGACAAAGACTCCATCTAGCGCATTGACTTCTTGACTTAGTGAAGAAGATTTTAAATAAGGATTGAATGGGGCAGTTGACAAAGGTGCACAGGAAAATAATAATAAGACAACTTGGACATGGACCTAAAAATGAGGAGACACGTGTTTGTTTATTAATACAGCCACAGTAAAGCAAAGAGAAAGAAGAGTGAATGAAACTAGTCTTAGATGATTGTATAAAACCACAGTAAGGATGAGGAAGAGCTGAAAGTCTTAATACAATGAAAAAAATATATGAGTCAATTAGCATTATTTATGAGAAGTATCATGACCACAGTACAAATCATAGAAGACAAAACTTATTAAAAAATGGGAAACACCTGGAAATGTTGTTTTACTTATCAAAGATTCATATGCTTGCTCAGTAGTCCAAAATATATGAAGAACTACAGGTACTGAAAAAAAATCTCTGTGAACTTATTTCAGAAGGGGACACTCCTTAATCTCCCTTCCCCAAACTGACAAAACTAAATTTCAGTTCCTGAAGGACTTGAGTATAGGCTGAAAAATATAAGGGAAAAAAAAAGTTAGAAACTTCAGATCAAGGGCATAGCTTCAAATTATTTCAGTGTGAGAAATGAAATTATAGAAGACCACTGACTTGGGTAAACCGTAAATTCTTTATTGATATCAAATACAAGGCAAAACCCTGTAGAAAAAGAAGTTTAAAAAATGGCAAGAGTACATGGAGACAAAATGAGCTGAAATTGGAAGGAAACCCCCAAAATAAGTCGCATTACAAATACAGTAGTAATAAAAAATAAACACACAAAAATCCACAAGAAGAGTGGTGATACAGTTCCCAGCAAGCAGGCAAAGCCATCACCTCATTAGCTGGTGCCAAGAAATTGTGAGTATTATCTGATTTAGGCCAGGCTGGATGGGGCTTTGAACAACCTGGTCTAGTGGGAGGTGTCCCTGCCCATGGCAGTGGGGTTGGAACTCGATGATCGTCAAGGTCCCTTCCAACCTAAACCATTCTATGATTTGCATCAATCTTTTGCAAAAATGTCAGATGTTAAACAGTTTCTAGTACAATTAAGACCAACAAGTAAGGTAAGACTTCACCCTATGTAGGTAAAAAGCAGTCTAGAGAAAGCTTAGAAAGTGGAAAAAAACCCATTACTAATTAGCTGGGCTTGATGAACTTTGTTCTGAAGCTGATCTGATTAGAGCAGTCATTTCCAAGAACCACAGGAAAGCACAAGACTGTGGAAAGAACAGATGGTGTTTTGATTTTTTTTTTTTTGTATGGAGGTGGTACATTATGATCTAGCCAGCTCACCTTCAATTTTCCTTCAAATGTTTGAAAAGACAATCTGAACTCTTTGAAAGCACCTTAAAGATGACAAATAACAGCTACTATGTGTTTGACAAGACTTGACAAATTAACCTAATTTCTTTAAAAGACAGGATAATGAGCCTTCTAGCAATGGGAGAAGCAGCAGGTGTATTTTGACACTGACAAGGCATTTAACACTGTCACAGATGATGCAATTAAGGCCTCAGCTGGAGGTGTCTGGACACTGCTTTGCCTCCCTCCCAAATTGTGAATGCAATAGAGAGCCCAAAGAGTGATCCAATTTCTAGGAAGTTATTCAGGAGGAAAGACTGAAAGAATTGTATGGTTTACCCTAGCAAAGAAAAAAATGAGGTGGAATATGATAAACCTAGAGACTGTTGGCAATAAGGACAGAAGCAATCTGTTCCGTTGTCACTGCAAGTAAGAACATTTCTCACGTATGAGCCATGCTCTTGGAGCATCAGCCAAGCCAGTGCTGTAAAAAAACTCAGTTTACAACACAGTGGAAAAACTTCCACTTAGTCATGTTTGGCAATGAACAACTATAAAATTCTTCTGTGGTGTGTTCTACAGGATCGGCTTTTTATTCCTTAACAGACAAGCATCAACATGTCAAGCAACATACCTGTGAACGGACTAGGATAAGAGAATGGTTCCTCTAGAACTGGTTACTCTAGAAGATTCAACAAAATGAGGCCCCTGGGAAACAGAATAACCATCTCTGTTAAAATCATATTCTAGCTTCCCTCAGAAGAAACACTTACCTTAAACCTCCTTTCTGAGTCCACCAACACATCTAATATTGGAAAACAACACTTAATTGTACCAGCCACTGAATTGCTGTTATGAGAACTGGTGAAGAGCAGTAGACTACAAAAGTGATGTTTTTTCTCTTCCTGAGGGTTACACACACCTGTAAAAATAGGAGACCTGCTGCACACTGACGTGTTTATACAATAGGGGATCACTTAGAAAATGCGCAGATATCTTGGTGGTGTCTCGTACCACAGAAACAGAGCTGTTAGATGAAAGCTGATTGATGTATGGGATCAATCCACCGTAAGAAGTCCTGAACCAAGTCCCTGGGCATAGTTCCAGAAAATGAGGGAAACAGGCTTCAGAGAAACAGATGAAGAAAAAGACCCAGGACACAGCTGCACTTGTGAGAAAGAACAGATTTGAGCTGAGTGATGCTTTGCCTACATCCACTACAGCAGAGAACCCATTTTCCTGCCCCTTTTTGTAGTAAGTACACTGGTGCACACATCCTAAACAACATGAGAAAAAGTCTGCAAGACATCTTTTGACATTGTCCACAACGTAAAATCAAGGTTCAACCATATTCTAACTGCAAATGGAAAAGGGTGATAAGTAACTGGTCTCTGAAATATAATACAATTGGTCTCCTGTATACCTGTTGTCATCTGTTACACCAAATTGAACCAATACTTTCCAGTTTTGAAAATTCCAGTTCCTTTCCAAGGAGAAAAGTTAATTTGCTTGCATTACAAGATTTAGATATTGACAGATTTCCATATGCAGTATGTGTACCATTAAACTCATTGCTTCTCACTCTCTGTCCTGAACTGCTATTTTCAGTGTACTTTATTTTACAGTGAAGGCTTTTATGGCTTTCTCACTGTTAGAAGCATGATAAACTTAAATTTGACTATATAGAAAAGGAGAAAGTGAAAACAAAACTTTCCTACTTGGTCTTCTTTTCAACTGTAACCCAGCCTCATCCTATCCTGACTTCCACAGGTATTTAGAAAAATTCATCAGGTATCAAAAAAAAAATTCAAAACAAGCACTACAAACATTGCACACCAAAACTGAGCTAACTCTCTTTTTTCAAAATCATTCACTATGTATATTCATACTATATAGACATTTACACAGGGCTTTTTATCAGAGAACTACCTTCAGCAATATCTATTGGGGCACATATAAGCCAGATGCCTCTATTTGGCTCCCATACAGCTAGAAAAGGGGACCACTGGCCATTCCTCTTCCTTCCAAACCCTGAAAGTATTAAAAAGATTTGAAGATAAAGCGGGAAAAAAATACTCTAGGAGCAAATTTACAGCTACAAGAGAATCTCTCCTTTTAGTATCTACAGGCACATAATTTGCAAACACAAAGAGCACCCCTGACTTTCTGGAAGGGATTCAGAACCCTGTTAAAAAAAAAAAAATAAAATGGTCTCAGGCACACTTTTCTTCTAAATATACTGTGCAATTCTTAGTACAGCTGTGGAAACAGTAACCCATGGCAGCTCTGCAGACCTGAGAGAAGAATATATTTTGTAGAGGTCCCCAAACTTGCTAAACTGATCATAGGTGATGACCCCATGCTATGACACTCTTAATATGCCTTACACAGTTATCCAGTGTGATGTCACTGTAGACAATATCTGTTCTTTACATCTTCTAGCTATAGATAATGACAGTACAGGTTTTCTTCTTAATGGTCTGGTTCTATAAACAAACAATTTGCTTAATAAGAGAAGAGCAACCATGGTTATAAAAGAAAAAACACCTGAAAAAGCACCTAAAAGATATTCTTTCAGTGGGTCTAAATTGGCTGAGGTACAATAAAAAAAATAAGAAGGCTATTCCCTTGCCCACAAACATCTGTCTAACAAGTATTTCTTGTGGGTAAACTAGGGAGTTAGTCTTAGCCCCAGAGCTAGCCGTCAAGTAGCTGCATCACAAACACGAAGGAATCAGGGCCTTGGTGACGAAAATTTCCGCGATAAAGGGTGGAGCCACTGATGTGAATAATTTCAGGGGTTCTACAGTGAAAAAGTAAGTACGTTGATGAGAACTACAGTAGCTGATAGAATCGCCATCACCACCTCTGCCTTAAACGTTTCAGATGGCATGTGCATTGAAGGAGATGTGTACTCATTTCCTTAACAACAGAGACAAGAAGGGATCTGACCATATACAGGCCACTTTGAGCAGAAGTGAATTCCCTTTGGGCAAATACTCTGCCCCTGGAAATAGCCTGTAAGAGGTTATCCAGCAATCTCAGGAAGCATGCACTCAAAATAGCTTAAATCACTGGACAATATATATCTAGTATACGTCTTTGACTTACCTAGACTAATGGCAGATACACCTTATGTTTGATGCATTGGCTTCCTAGCGTAACTACCTCTCTCCATCAGGCTTGGAAGAAAATCTTGCATCCCTCTGACTGTTGATAATGTTTATCAGGCAGAAAAAGTGGCATCTAAGCCAAAGAACAAACATGACTTTCAATCTGGAAGGTAGCATAGAGTAAAAAGGCTTTGTAAAATATTACTGCCTAATCCTGCCTGCCATAAAAAGGAGTTTAGAAACTTGTGAATTATTCAAGTGATTTGCAAAACAGTGAGGGGAATGAATAGCTCTATTCTTTCTGTTTTCTCCTGGGCCCCAAATATGCAGACTCCCACCTGCTTTCATATTGATTGGCAAGTCCTCAGATGACTAGACTATTCATAGGGACTACTACTACATTAAAGATCTTAGCTAGGTATATTTGAACTCTTGGTAGGTAGACAGGACAACGTAGCACTTGTGTAAATTCTCTGGCATGAAAAGAACTCAGCAGTTACAGTAGGCATCGCTGCATTGGGCACCTTCCTTTGGAGAAGTGTTAACTGCTTTCTGCCAAGGAGTTCGTGGTTGTGGCCTCTCCATCTCCCCTTTGGAGACCAGAGTTTTCATGAATGTCTTCAGCAGCTGCAAGAGATTCAAATTGTCAGACCTTGTAATTGCATACTTTGGTGTGGTGGGAGGGAAGGCTGTTTTCTCAGATATAATGCAAATGTTTTTAAAAAGTCTATTTAGCAGTGTTGCAGAGCGTGAATCTCAATATTAATGATCACTCAAAGGAGTAACACCAAATTTGACATTTGACTGAAGTCTGACTAGTGCGGTCACCCAGGCTGAATCAATGACTCTGATTTTAAAGCAAACTGTAAAGATTTTGAATGGATAACAAGCTGTTACATTAAAACACACTGAACTTGGCCATCCTGATGCCAGATCTCAACTACTGGAAGCAATTCACTAGAGCCTAGATGTGAGAATTGTCATTATGCCTTTAATTTTGAAATGGGGAAAAAAAGCCTTTGAAAGTAATTGAAGAATAGCAATTACCTAAATCACTTCGGAAAAATATTTTATGTGACATGAATAAAATATGAGATGGTATTAACTACAACTTGCTTAAATGTCCCCAAGTCACCAGTGGGGTACCCCAGGGGTTGATATTAGGGCCAATACTGTTTAACATCTCCATTAACGACCTGGATGCTGGGACAGGGTGTACCCTCAGCAAGTTTGCAGATGACACAAAACTGTGAGAAGTGGCTGATGCACCAGATAGTTGTGCCGCCATTCAGAGAAACCTGGACAGGCTGGAAAATTTGGCTTAGAGGAATCTCATGAAGTAGAAATGCATTTGGGGAGGAACAATCCCATGCACCAGTACACACTGGGGGCCAGCCATCTGGGAAGCAGCTTTGCATAAAAGGACCTGAGGATCCTGGTGGACAACAAACTGAACATAAGCCAGCAATGTGTCCTTACAGCAAAGAAGGCCAATGGTATTCTGCATTAGGAGTGCTGCCAGCAGGTCGAGGGAGGTTACCCTCCTCTGCTACTCAGCATTGGGGAGGCCACACCTCCTGGAGCGCCGGGTCTCTTTCTGGGGTCCCCAGTACAAGAAAGATATGGACTTACTAGAAAAAAAGCCAGTGCAGGGCCACAGAGACAATTAGAGGACTGGAGCATCTATTTCATGGAAAGGCTGAGAGAGCTGGTACTGTTTAGCCTGGAAAAGAGAAGGCTCCAGCAAGATCTTACCATTTTTTAAAAATGTATGATAAGAGGAAATGAAGAGGGAGCCAGACTCTTCTCAGCAGTGTCCAGTGACAGGACAAGAGGCAATGGGCACAAACTCAAAAAAACAAACGGGAAATTCAATCTGCACATGAGAAAATGTTTCTGCTGTGAGGGTGGTCAAACACTGGAACAGATTGCCCAGAGAAGCTGTGGAGTCTCCACCTGTGGAGATACTAATTAATCTCCAGCTGTCTCTTCCAACCTAAATGACCCTGTGATTCTGTGAAACAGAAAAGTAAATCTATCCTACTTGTGTAGCTCTGTGGATCTATTCTCCAGCCTGCTAGAACACAAAGCATCTCTTTTGGTTAAAAAATGATATTTTATCAAGCTAGCTAGATCACCAAGGATACCGGATTTCTAACAGTATTGAGATGACTAACTCATATTTGGTTTGCACATTTTCACTTACATTCAGGGAGAAATCCATTACACGCTTGCAAGGACTCTGGCCTTAATTTAGAATACCTACTACTGCAATCTTAAGCACCCTCAACTTACATCAAAAAACGTACTAGATAACAGTCTCATTAGCTCCTCATAATGTATGCACTGTAGTGATCTGACTAGTTATATTAAAAAGGGAGGTGGCTAGTGAGAATGGGATCTTTTCCATTACCACACACGTGTACCTCAATATTACCATTATAACACTGTATATAAAATAAACTGCCCGTGCAGCTTGTCTTATAATCTGGGCTCAATACTGATGCTCCATATAATTACTTGTTATCTAGCCAGCCTCACTGAAAGCTCTATGCAGGCATGTCTTTATAAGGTTGGGCTTACAGCTTTGAATTTCACTGCACTGCTCAAGACTTTGCTGTGTCCTGCCTGTTGCCACTGTGCAAATGGATACTTCCTCTTCTCCTACTGAAAGACAAGCTAATGTACCCATGGCATGATGCAGGAAGACGAAAGACCACAAAATAAGGTGTTACAAAATATTACAAAGTACGTACTGGCTTCGTTTGCCTTAAAAAAAAAAAAAAACCCAACCAAACAAAACCCCAAAAACACAACCCCCCCCCAAAAGACCCACAACAAACAACAGAACAGAAATACGTTATTCCTTACCTGTATTCTTGATGCTGAATCAGATGCAGAATTTATTTATATCCACTGGTCTACCTCCTCCAAAGATACCCAGCCAACATTGTAAAAGCATCAAAAGACATATTATGGCCACATGAAAGAAAGAACAAGCTTATACTGTATGTTTCTGCCCACATCAATTGCAAGAAACTACAGGAACTTTCATGTTACTATACGGGATAATTAATCTTAAAGTAACAATTACATTCTAATGTTCCAAGAACAGGCTGGCCATAGTCTATAGTTCCTGGTTATTCACCAGAGAACTCCTTTATATGTATTAAGAAGGCATTAAAATATATTTTTCAAGAAAATTCAGGTCACTTTGCAATACAGTAGCTACAAAACATTTATTTTTTTAAATAAAAACATTTAAATCATCAGGTTTTGTAAAACAGCATGTCAAGTGTTTACCTTAATCTTTGTAGTGTAAGCACCTTCAGTTTTATGCTAAAACAATCAACATAAATTATTATTTGGTCAGGCTATTAACCTACATTGAAATAAATATACTTTTAACCAAGACAGATCACTTAATGCATACCAGATTCCCATAGCTTTATAGAAAGTTTCTCTGGTGACAAGTGAAGTAAGGACTGTGAAACCATGATTGCAATAATTTTTTCTTTCTCTCTAATTTCACTGAAGACTGGCCTATAATTTTAAACTATAAAAAAAAAAAATATAAAGCACTATAGACTGTAGCTTAAAAAAACTGCATCACATAAGAGAAGTATTTGAGATGGCTTACCTAAACTGTCTCAGAATAAAAGGTGGAATACAAATTCCTAAATTAGTTACAACACACTGGGCTGGTCATACGATATATCCCACTCTTATGGGAAATTATCCACTGAACAGGAATAGCAATCTTTGTTTAATTACAAGAGAGATAAGCCACTGATAAGTGAAAACAATATAGCTCACAATGGGCTTTTTATGCTGATACTATCGATTACAAAACATAGGGTGCAAAATTCAACATTTAAAATTATATAAACCTTAGAAGTACAGAACAGAACTTAACAGAAGTTTACAAGTCAAAATACTTCAGCACCTGAGATTTTCCTGTAGAAAGCCAAACAGAGATACTTTCTTCAGAAACATGTAATACAATCAACTCCTTTTCTGTCAGTATTACACAGGAATAATTGATCAAGAAAGAGTTGAAATATACACAATGCTCCAAAATTCTAATTCAGCCTTGAAGATAAATCTGCTATCAAGCTATATTTAAAATTTGATCCATGTGCATTACCTAACTGACTATTTCATGAAAACATTTCATATTAAAACTGGACTAGACTTCATCTATTAAAGCATACTGATGAAATTAAAGTTTAAAGAAAAGACAAAGAACAGTATGCAACTTGAATAGGCAAAGAAATAAGAATACTGAAACAGAAACAGGTTTGAACAAAATGTAATAACTTAATAATCTGCTATGCAAGCATTTAGTTTTACAGACAACTAGTGGTTATGTCTTTACTTTTGGTAAACTAATACTTTAGGGAAATCCTTTTCTGTTTTCATTTTGAGAGCTGGGAAATTGCATTTTCTGTATTCTGCTCTGTGTGATTAAGACTTCATGACTTTCTACGTATCTATTTTTCTGTCATCCCCAAGGTAGCCACTGTACTGCATACCAGTCTTAGAACAGAAAATTTCTTTTTTTAATCCCTTGGTTTTGAAGCTTTCATCGTGTGTGTTCTATAACAACTGAACTCCCGGATCCCAGAGCAAAGGAGAAGAAAACATTTAAAACAAAGGTCTCAACAAAACAGTGTTCTAATGGAAACATAGTAGTTTTATTCTAACATAATCTAATTTTATTTATGAAGACTACTTAAATGTCAAATGATATGCAAAATTAAGACTTCAAATACTAGAATATGAGGGATGTTCCTTTAATTCTAGAAATGCTTTCATCAGTAAAAGTATACTGTGTATTTATTTAATCCCTTTGTGATACTGTAAAAAATTAAACTATCAATGTTATCAAGGTTAAGTGTTCCTCCCCCCACAATTAGCTAGTTGGAATTTTCTGGAACCTTTCTATCACTGAAAACCAGTCAAGCTTATCTGTTTCTGTCCTTTAATTTCTAAAAGTGAATAACTGGGCACTCAGTAGTAACTTTAGGAAGAAAAGCTGCAGAGATTATACTGAAAGATTTAGTATTAAATTATTGCAGTTTTAAAATTTGAGTGCAGTAAAACGCACCGCTGGCTCACTTAAAACCAAAACCAATCATCCTTAAAATCCATCATCTTTCTTCAATACAAGGTGCAGCAGATTTTAAAAAACAAGAAGGGGGGCAAACCCCTCCACCACAAACAAAAAATTCCAAACCAAGAATATTGTTTTCAGTGCAAACACTGTAGTCTTCAAAAGGTTAAGAGTACAAAAAGGTTCAAAAGGTTACGTTCCAGTGTATCCTTACCTACAAAGAATGTTTCACATTATAAAGTATGTCAAATACCTTTAATCCAATCGCAATACTGAAGTTCACCCTCTCAATTCGATATGGTGCCTGAAACCTAAGTGTTTATACAAGCAGTGTAACTTTCTGGAGAAACTAATGCACACAGTTGAAAGACCTCATGAAAAAAAAAAAAAAGAGTAAAGACTGCAAATTCAGCTGCTGGTCCTTAACCAATTTCAGTATCAAATGCCGAAAAGTAACCAGCTACTTCATGAGGAGTCAAGAGAGCCTCCTACACCAGCATCTTAAATCCCCTGTTCCCCTCCCTAATTCTACAGGCCAGAGAGGCAAGCTGCAGACAACCACTTCTTAGGCGAAACTCTTCTTGACAGAACCCAACCTCACTGTATGTCATTTATTTTTTCAATGTGCAAGAGTTAAATTTCTAGCAAACTCCCTTAAAACTAAAGAAAATTTCTGTGACACTGCAGAGGGACACGGGCACGTTATTTTAGTTATTCCAAATATAAAGTTCACCTAGAATACTATTTTGCAGCATTGTGCTTTTAGAGTTACTAATTGGGATTCCAAGGAACATTTGAAAAAGGCACCTACTACACTTTCTTAATTAGCTGCCCATTTTAATAATTTTGGTACTATTTGTCACAGTACATGAGAAAACAGCAGCACAAAGCATTAGATGGATAAGAATTTTATATTTGTTCCCCTTTAAAAAGCAAACATTTTTAAAATGAAAGGCACTCACGACAGAAACTCTCTCTCCAGTTCATATATAGACGGCCGACAAGTTTTGCTCTTCATTCTACATAAAGGCACAGTACAGTCTCTGTTTTGACCTTCCACATCAATATCAAGTAATGAGGGCATGTGGCAGTTAGTTCTTTCCTCAGTATCTGGCAAGAAATGAACATCTGGATCTACATTGCCCTCTAAATATTCAGAGTCTTTTGAGTTTGGTTTAATAATACGTGGAATAATCTGCCATGTATCAATTTTATTTCTTAGAGAAGAAGGTCGAGGCCTTGATATAATATTGACAGCGCTTTGCTTTTCAGTTGAAACACCACTGTGATTGCTTCTTTGTTGAACAGACGGAGAGTGCAGAGTTCCAGTAACTGATAGAACTGGTAACGTGGAGACATCATTGGTTGAAGCAAATCCATTAGCTAAGGGAAAGGAAAGGCCAAACAAAAAAAAAAGACAATTTAAACCATGTGATTTCTTGATTTCTTTGCCATTTGTAAAACTGGGTTGTCATAAGCACTAGTGGGTTTTTTTTCCACCAGAAAAATTAAGAGGCTCATATATTTGTGGGGCATCTCCTAAGAGAGGACCAGCAGTGCTCAAATAACATTTTTGCGTCTATACTCTCTGCTAGAGGCCATAACAATTTATTTTATTGCTACAAAAGAGATAGAGAGAAAGCATTAACTACCTAGTAACTGGATGAATGCTAATACTGGAATAAAGCCATATACATGCATAGAGTACCATGAAGAATATTACATTTAAGCCACCAGAGAACACCTGTATTGAAATTTAGGACTTCTTATCAAAAACTCATTAAACTTATCCCTTTACATGGTGACCAGATTTAAATACCTTTTCTTCAGCTTAAATTTTTATCAACAGCTTAATTTAAGGATTCTTGGAACATATGACATAACTTCTAGCTCAGCATGCAAATCAAAATTTACAGACTTCTTTTTCTTGACGTTAATAAATGTGCAGTACTAAAATGATGCTCAATCACTCAACTATGCAGACTTTGAAACATATTAAATAAGTGTACTCTCAGTCTCAGGACATCCACAACTACATAATGCATGCCCCGACACAGTCTCAGTTTATTTTAGCCATAATACTAATAATGTATACTTCACAAAAAGCAGGTTCTCACATGAAAAGAACAGGGAAACCTATTTTTTCAATACCTGCCTTAAAGTGAACCATCTCTTCCCATTAAATCTCCACACCCACACTCCTAACAGGATAGTATTCCAAGTGCTGGTAGTTTATTCAGGGTTCGGACACAGCAAGGTTACCCACATACAGTTATGGTGGATCAGCTAGCACATAACAGCGTAACAAGAATCTCAGCAACTCATTAGTGAATGATTAGTTTCCTTACATTTTCTGTTTCTATACTTAAATATCCCCTACATTTTAAGTTCTTAATCACCCACCTGTGGCCTGAAAATTGTTCCCATCTGATAAGGTTCGTCTGTGACCCAAAACACTTAACTTTGCCGAGGAATCATTTGGCACATTTTGAGATTCTTGTTTCAGACAAAGATTAAAATGCTGATTTTTTAATCGTGTTGAAACTGTGTTGGGAGCCAGCTGTATCCTCTGTTCTCTCTTACTTTCAGAAGTTTCAGATGAAAAGTCATCTGTGGAACTACATGGACCACAATCACCAAGCACAGTGCTTACGAACGCATCTTCACTGTCAGACTGAAGTAGGCATTTTGTGGAAATGGAGGGCATAGAGAGAAGATTCACAGTATTTGTAGCTGGATTTAGGGATGGAATGCTTGTTTCCTCTTTCTTGGACTGTAGTCTTGTAGGGCTGGCACTTCTGCGAAATTTTGAAGCACGCTGAAATATTCCGTCACGTTTCTTCTTCTCATCTTTAGGCAAGAGTTCATCTGGACTCTGTGACTTGTTCAGCCTTCTGATATCTAAGCCCAGGGCAACAGATGCAAGGAGGACAGCACACCCATACAGCACTGAATCAGTCTTCTTTTTCTGCAGTGTCCGGCTCAGACTGTTTGTAGGTGTCATTTGAGGAGTACTATTTGTAGAACTAGCCGAGGTTCCTTCTTCAAAGCTCTCGTGTTCTACTGTATTCTCTCCCTGATCATCCTTCCAAAGAGGTAGATTAATATAGGCCTGATTCGGCAACTTAATTGGCTTTGGTCTTTTACTGTCCAAACTTTCAGGGAGAAGTTTCTTATCAGTACAGACACCTGCAAAACATTACAGTATACTTTAAGCTTGCAATTCAGCTATTTTGCTATTGCATCTCTGCATATGTACACCATTATTTCCTTTCACTTGAACAAGTATTAATCTTGAGATATACTGTACACCCCCTTCAGACACAGTCAGAAGGCTCAGACTCACGCTGTAAGACTCAGAAACACATATGAAGTCTAAACCTCTTCATGTTCTCTTAGTAGTCCTTAAAATAGCAGAAGTACCATTTGCTACAATTTCATTTTTAGCAACTCAAAAGCAAACTCACTTAGAAGCCACTTGCAGATCAATCTTCCTGAGTATACAAGTTAACTGTAAATAAATTATGTTTTCCACATCTGAAAGACATACCTTTATTTTAAGAGACATAATGTATCTCCCAATCTTTATGCACTCAACACAGCTGAAGAGCAGGTATTGTCTTTGCATTTTCTGTGATATTTGAGGATTTGCAACACTTTGGTAGTGCTTTTCAAATAATATGGAAAATATGTCTGTGTATGCATTACAGTGAAGTAATTTACTATACAAACTGCCAGATAAGATCTGGAACACATTCTTTAAAACACTTTCAATTAAGCTATGCTCCAAAATCCAGTGAGTTACTAGAAATTCTTCCAATTAATACATTAGGCCATGGTGGTCCGGAGGAAAAATTAAGTTTGACATCTCACACCTAATGACAAATAAAATGGAAGGTATAATTTGACTTACATGTGTTGTTCCACTATAAAGTACTAAATGCTACAGAATAAACACAGAAATATTTGAAATACAAATATGTAAGCTTGTATAATCTTCTCTGTATGTAGGGGTTTAAGTAGTAAGCTAATAAGTCTATAAAACTACTATTTGTGAAACCTAGATTAATACCCCTACCAGTATATACAAAGATGAAAAAGTCTTTTTCCTAGGGGGCGGGAAAGGAAAAAAAAACAAAAAAAAACCAGTGTCCACACATCTTAGGATTTCCTCTTCCAGCTGGCATAAATCTAGCCGCTTGTATGGACACCAAGTTACATCACAGTTTTTTTCCTAACAATGGTAACTTAATTTGTTCAGGGAAAAGAATCTGTATTATAGACTGTGTGTGCAAATTTGAAAATTATTATGAATATTGCATAGCCACAGTACATTACAGTAATGGACATAAGAAGCAACATACAGCTATTATGTTCCTGATCCTAAAAGGATTAAGTATGTTTTTCCTTGTGCTTTATCTGTGAATCGTAAAATGTTGACTAAACAACTTTAAGATTTGAAATGTACAGATTTTTTTCTTGAATATTTAGAGAATAAGTCTCCTTTAAAAAACAGGGACCTAATATCTGGGAATACATGAGGGGCTTAAAAGTTTTTAAACAACTATATTTTTCTTAAACAACTATGCAGAACCCACTAACAGTGAAAGTCATTAATGATCATTTAAATGTCAAGACAGTTACTGATTTAGATATTTCCTTTTAGAAGAATCTAAAAAGTGGTAACTGCAGATCGCATATACAGATCAGCCTGCACTACGTGGAAAAAAAAAATCTCTCCATGTGGTACTGCTCACACACCATGTATATTTCTTAGCTGCTAATGCTGGAAATGTAAAGATGTTGACACATTTTTTTAAAGATAGGTTTTTTAGCACAGGAAAACTATTTATAGCATGACTACTCTTCTAATAATCTGCATAATCCTTGAGGAATTAAAGCAATACAATTTATAACACTGGAGGTAGACAATGCCATTATACAGCAACCTTTCCTTTTTCAAAAATAGCTCTTACCTTGGTCCACAAACAGTGAAGCTAAGGGAACGCCCTTCTGATTTTTCATTAAAAGGGTTGACCAAGGGTTGCTGCCATCTGAAAGGGGTCTTATTCTGAAATAACAATAGTTATTTTGATATTACAGAGCATACTATGCTTATTAACACTTTGACAAAAAACTACTAAAACATGTCTTTTTAAACTATAAATATGCAGTACATAACTTAAAAACAGTAAAGCTTTCCAAAGGTAAAGTAAAAAATAATTCTATATGATAACACAGTCATATGGTCATAAATTGATACATGCCTTGTATCAGGTATTCCTTAGATGAAAAATTCAGGCCTAAAAAGAAAGCCAATGAAAAATGGGCCTTGACTACCTACTGAAGAACAAAAGTTGGTGAAAATCTGGACAACAGTTTCACTGTGTCAAAGAAATTATGTGAATATTGGAAGTTTATTTAACCTAGTGACTTTAATACAAACAAAAATATCATAAAGCCAGTTTCAATAGATAGGCTGGAATGAACTACTGCTGCAGGTAAATAAGTGGATGTGTCTACCAAGAAAAAAACCAAGGCACTATAAATAATTATATATACTAGATGAGACAAGGAAAAGGATCACTTGCTTCAGAGAAACTGCTAATCTCCAGTTTTGAGCAATCAGAAAAAATAATCTGAAAGTGAGGGTATCCAACTGAATTTTTCAGAGCCTTTTCACCTTGCGTTTGTCAGTGGAAATGACGTTGCTGGTGTGAATCATGCTTCACATACATAAAGTCAGCCAGTCTTGTTTAATCATACTGGAAGTGCCTACTGGGGCCATGCCTGCAGTTCCTCAAATCAATGTACGAAAGGGCAAGATAAACAAGCCATGAATGTCTGGTACGTATTAGTATCTCAGCATCCCAGTATGTTCCAAGTCTCAAAACCCAGATATAAAGGGTAACAAACCACTAAAACTTTAAGATAAGCAAGTGTTTTATTCTCAAGTCTATGTGGGGGAGCTGCTCATTATTAATGTAATTCCTACATTGATTAAAATGTAAGACTGAGTTTTAGCTCTAGCTAGAGACCGAAGAACTACTCTCACTCACTACCTATATTAGTGATTCGGTTACCAAGAATGCTTAGCATTACCAAACAAACAAAATGTAGTAGACATACTTGTCCTTACAATCTGCGCGATCCTTTGTTTGAACTGAACTTGGTCCCCACGTACAACCTCTCTTTTTAAAACTTCTCTTCACATCTTCAAACTCTTCTTGGTGATAAGTTGTGCTCCTTCCCCAAGTTCTGTTGCTTTCATCTGAAGTTACTAGAGATTGGATTTAAAAACACAAAGAAAAAAACTCTGCACATAAATAGTACTTCTAAACTCAAAATATTTTGACAGAACAGAGTATTTTCTGCACTGCAAAACCATTTTGACACAGTAACACAAGGAACAGACAAAATTTGAGGTTTTTTCTTTTACGAAAACTGCCACGCAAACTGCACCGATCCAAAAAGATGAGCAAGCAAGAAAAATAATTTATGAGCTGACAAGAGACCCAAATTAGAGATAAAGCAGGAAAAAAAATATACCATATTTTCCATGCTTCCTTAACTGAGAACCATATATTTAGGCAATTCAGACAAGTGAGTTAGACTGAGCACTTAAATTCCAATAAAGAAAACATATGCTGTGGAACAACTGGTATCCAATGAAACAGAATATTCCAATTGTGACAATTAACAACATTCACTTTCTCACTACACCAAAAGAAATCATACTTTTGAAGTGCCTAACCTTCATTAAATGCTTAGTCTGTCACTGTCTCAACTGTTACATTAAACAGAACCAGCACCTTTGAAACATGATGAAATCTTGCCTTTTTTTATAACCCCACTGGGAAGTTCATATTCACTTGTGATATCTACATCTTGCTGGTACACATATATACTGTTTCTTCGGCCATTAGTTGTGTGTGTATCTGTTTTGGGAATCACTGAGGAAAAATTAAGAGAATGTAGTAAAGATCTTAGTCAAGTTGATTTCAGAAACGGAACTGTTTCCCTTCTTACATTTGTATCTTTGGGTCATAAAGCCCAACTCTATAAAGGCACTAAGCATCTTTTGATATCAAGTTTTTACTGTATGGTTTAGAAGATCCTCTTTCTAGGACAAGACCCAGGCAAGCAGATTTTCGTATACAACTCACTAACTGGAAAAATAACTTGGTATCAACGTAGCATGCTTACAGCTATGATGGAGAGACCTGAGAGAAAAACAACTTAGCCAGTTATAACAGCATGATAAATGAGGTGGCATTTACATGCACGTGGTTCTGCTGGTCCTGAACTGCACAGCATTCTCCTCCTGCCTCACCATACACCTTCTCGCCAGCACAGCTTCCTCTGAAGTACAGCACTCTCCCTGCCTTCTTTACGCTCCCATTTTCAACCACATTCCAGGACCTACAGAATATATACCTTACTGGTTTTCCACCTCCCTTCAAAACACCTTTCAAAATTAGCTGAATTTATTTTAGTAACAACAGTTAACTAGATTTTTGGTTTAACTTAAAAAACGTTTAGATTTGGAAGCTAGACTGACTTATAACAAAGCAATCAAGTAACCAATTGTTAGATACGCCTGTTCAAATCACCTGTATTTGAGCAAGTCTTCTTGAAACAAAGACACTTTGAAGTTAAATCAAGATAAAACATTATTGTGGGAAAGAGAATTTATTTTGCACAGGTGCAGATGGGTGTGGAAGCTAAATTGTTTCAGCTAGATACTCCTGAGAGATCTGATAAGCTTTTAGGTTAAGCCTAGGGATCCAAACTCAGAAACAGAAGTGTACTTCTTTTAAAGGCGAGCCTTTCTGTTGTCCTGTATGTTCTAGTCCTACAAATACAAATGCCTGCTCAAATGAAGGGTAAAAAAAAAAAACCACAAAGAAAAATCCCTAGTGGCACTTAGCACACATGCAAGGAGTGGCACTGCTATAGCTTACGTAAGGCTATGCATTTTAAAAAAAAATCCAAAACCTCAAGTTTTCAGAATAATGGCAATACCTAACATTTGCTTCGTTTCCAAGCATTTCCATACAGAGCAAGGAGAATCAAGGACAAAATGAGATAGTCTTGTTTATATGTAATTATGACATTTTACGAAGAAAAACCTTTTTTACCTTTCTGCAGAAAAAAATACAACCAACCATAAAAACCCACCACACAGTTTGAGGTTGGAAAACCATTATCAGCACAGATACAGTGTCAGGTAATATCTGAAAAAGACTTCATGTAATTTTCCTTCCATCTCAAAATTTCATTAAGAAAAGCAAGACAGAGTCTGTCCACCTCTCTCCTTTATCCGTAACACATGGGTAGTAACGGTCTTCACCCAGGGAACTGTATCAGTTACAGTTCAAACAAATAATAAAGTTACTGCCAGAAAAGACACCATTTCTCCTTTAGACATTAATAATGAAAAGGATTTCATAACGCAGAGGTATTCCAAAGGAGATGAAACATCTGATTTCTATCCAAACTTTAAATCAAGTTTCAGGTTGGTTTAAAAAAAATAACAACCAAAACCCCAAAACCCAAAATATCTCTTTACTAGCTACAGAACAGTATGCAGAAAAAAAAATCCCCATGCATTTTGATTTCCCCTCTTCCTTATTTACATCTGATAAAGCCAGATTGCATAGTAATTTCCTTCAGAGGTGACTACCCTTGCAAGAGAAGATAGTCACCATCCATAAGCAATCAGCTGGAACAGGTTCCACTGATTTCATGTGGAGAGAGAAGCTTAAGGCATTCCACGCTGAATCTGGATAATTGGACAATCTACTTTGCACAATAGATCAGACAGTACAAATGCAAGCAGTGAATCCTGTAGGAACTGTTTTCTGTCTCTACACGATACATTTCTATCTCTATAAATGCGGGCTTCACTGTAACAATATGATCAGTTTTCTTCCATATTCATGGTACCTCCACTCCATAACCATGAACACACCTTCCCTCTGTCATCAGTATACATGGAATAATGTAGACCTACAAGCGTACCCACAATTTTACTTTTGTTTCTTTCTCTCATTTTCAAAAAAACTAAAGCAAGCTTCTTTATTTTCTTCTCGTTTTGTATTTGCTTAAAGCTTGCTTCTCTTCTGATGTAAGCAAGCTGAGTTGCTGGCTGCTTTTTTGGCCTTTCCATCTTACATGACTCTCTTATTCTCTGAACCTTTTTTTTCTTTTTTTTTTTTTTTTTTGATAGTCCATAACTGGTTTCCTTTATCAACTTGAATGCCTAATAAGAACTTGTTTTCCATCTTACATGGGTCCTAAATGTGATGCTTTGCCTTTTGCCATTACAAATTTTGATTCTT
The DNA here is from genome assembly GCA_008711295.1 of Anarhynchus alexandrinus. Classification (NCBI taxonomy): domain Eukaryota; kingdom Metazoa; phylum Chordata; class Aves; order Charadriiformes; family Charadriidae; genus Anarhynchus; species Anarhynchus alexandrinus. The sequence goes on from VUYV01000068.1 coordinate 1,021,931, forward strand.
CATTGTTTCATCCCAGTCAGTTTACAAATGAGTTCCTGAACTTATTAAGGAAATATATGATTTAAAGCATTCACAATCATTTTGAATTACTGAAAATTAGTTACATTTTAGCAAGATTACCCCTGCCATCAAAGAACAAGTTGCAAATTTTAGAACAAGTTAAGAGACATGGAAATCCAACAGAAATCTGCCTGGAATCTGGTCTACCAGTGTTTCAGCGAGTATATGGAACAAAGAGTCTGTATTGACTAAACGAATAAGTAGAAATGGTGAAGACTTACACTGTATAGCTCGAAGACGAGGAATTATTGTGGGGCTACTTGATGGACTAGAGCTGTTACTGTTTAAACTCCTCCTCTTATCCAGATTGGGGGATGCCTGCACTGTTATTTTATGCTGAAAATCTGTAAGAGAGTAAAACAAATCAGTTTTAATGTTCTAAATAAAAAAAACTCTTCAGGAGATTATACTGCTGTACTTCTTAAAACAATAAAAGCTATATAATGAATTAGACTTGACAGTGTAAGAGATGTTCATATTAAAAACACTGACAAACTCTAACTCTTAATGTAACAATTTAGATATTGAATCAAACAAGCAGGATTTAACACCTTCACAGACACTATATGACAGGTTTGCAGTAACATCAACAAAAGCAGGCAGGTCCAAGTGGACCCAAATTGAGACAAATCCATATCACAAGCTGTTATTCAATCTTGTTGGTTGTCACAGAGGGAAAGAAAAATCTCAGTATTTCATCTCAAATCAATCAATATTCATGGCAATCAGATCTGCCTTATATTTTTAACATGTAATTCATATACAACAGAAAAAGTAGCATTAACAAAGAAGTCACATCTATCAACATATCAGAAAAACAAGATACCAAACTACAGAATTACAAATATTTATAGCAATGTAGTAAAAAAAGAACAACAATAAATATTGACAAGTAGGAAAAAAATTTATTAAATAAAATTCGATGCTATGTCCCTCTCTAATCCCCATCATCAGTGCAATTAGATTGTATGTATTCTTACAACAGAGTTGTCTCAAGGACAAGATCACCTGGATTATTCTTGACAACAAAGAACTAAGTGGTATTCTGAATAAAACTGTTTATTTTATCACCTTTTCAAGTTAAATATGAGCAGAACTGGAAACAAAGGACCAAATATTTAGTTTAAGCCTATGATACAGCATAAACCAATCTAACATGCTTGTCTGGGAGGCTGTAGTGTGATTTTTATTTACTGTTGTTATTATTGTTAAAGTAAGGAAAAATAATCTTATTTCACTAGAGCTGAAATAGTACTCTAAACATTACTGCCGTCTTTCTCTTTCCAATTACCAGACAGCTATGATTCGGTCAGACCTGTGTTAGTGTGGCATTAAGTTCTTACTGTATTAGTAATAAACTGACAGACTTGACCTGGAAGCCACTGAAAGGAAGCCCATCAACATCAGGATGCTGGGTACCATTAGTGAAGACTTTCCAACCATTGGCATAACCTTGAATTTCCATAGTGCCATCTCGTGGCAACATTAAAAAGGCACCACTAAACCAGTTGCTAACTTCAAAAAAAACCCCCAGACTCTCTAAAAACACACCTTCTTTGCATTTTAACACATTCATGGGTGGAATTAAATGCTCTAACATTCAAGTTATACCATATTTGTATTCTGAAATAGTATCTTCTGTTACTATTACAGTGTTTTCTTGCAAGAAGTAAGGCACCAAAGATTGTAACTGCTGTGTTGTATCTGCGACTGCAATAAGCGTGCAGTTTGGACCTACTACACTTGTACCTCCAGTCTTTATGAAGTGCTGTTTTTCTGCTAGGTATTTGCAAGTTTAGGGCAAACAGCACCAATATTTGATCATGTTAGAAGGTTCTGGGGTATGATAAAAAGGTACTTTTCTATCTGCACAAAAAGGACAATAGCAAAAATCTGAACTTTGAACCAGTCTTACATCATGTGGCTCCCATGCTAGTTACCTTTCCCTCCAGATACAACGCACTTCCCACTGAATCAGGTGAAAGATTCTTCCAGCTGAAATAAGGACTACTCCACAAGAATGTGATATATGAAAGTTGTTTCCTTAGGGGAAAAAAAAGGGGGCTATACAATTCTTACCATATCCTTTTGCAGTGAATTAATTCACCTGGCAGTGAATTAAAATAGAAGCCAATATTGAAAACATTAACCATGGAACTGAAGCCTGCATATTTAATTATAACATATATTGTGAACTTTAAAAAAAACTGCAAACCTGAAGGCAAACTAATTCTGTGTCCATCTTTAAGTTTTAAACGGCTTCTTTTAAATTTGCCCTTCCTCTTCTTTACATTGGGTTTCTCTTGATTTAACTGGAATATCATGATATTCAGCTCACGCTCCAGTACATCGATCTCACGCTCTGCTAACTGTTGCTCACGGCGCTTAAGTAATTCTTCTTGAGATTTTTGCTGAAGAGCTGCCCTTGTCAACTCCTCTTCTCGTGATCGAAGCTCCTGAAGATAAGATTCACATAAATGAAATTAAGCAATAATGTGAAGGTTGCATTAAAGGATATTAAATGCACAGTAGGTTGTATTTCCTGATCTATTTTCATGATGCACTATGTACATGTAACACGCACATATGACCTTCTGATAGTCCTCCATTTTGCATAAGCCAAGATTCTGTATCCAGACGTAATCAAGCATTATACAGACTTCCCTTTAACCATGTAACTTGAGTCACTTTACTTAAGGCAAGTAATCACTGGCAATGGGGACACCACATCCAATCAAAGATTATCAGCTTACAGCCTAGCAGAAAATGTGCTCCAAGTACTTCACATCAGAGACTCTTTCAGAGCATGAGGGCTGCTCTTAGATAGCTCCTGTGCACTAACATTAAGTCAATGACCTGACGAATACACAAATGAATGCCTTTATCTTAAATTTTCTAACCTTTCCTGTTTTTCAGCCATGTATTAAGTAGCGCTTTTCTATCTAGAAAAGCAATCAGTATTACACCGAATGAGGATTAGTGTAATAGGATAAACCAAGTCATAAGACAGAAGACAGCTGTTTCTTAATTAAAATCTCATAGATATCTGTACAACATCAAACAGCTACTAACCACTGAATTGCACCACATACACTCTGCAACCATCAATCCCACAAAACAGCTGTTCTCCCTTTATTCTTTTTTATTTTGGAGAAGGAAAACCTCTAGTAAAGAAGCTAGTTAAGTTTTCAGGGTAAATGAATTCCCAAGGCTAAACAGCTGTAAACCTACCACCTTAAAATTATCTTTATCTTCAGCTTCCAAAATCTGTTAAAATATATCTGAAATTTAAGGAGACCTCCTTCATAGTTTAGGGCATACTGTACATGAAACAGACTTACCCAGCAGTGTTGTAGTCAGTACTGCTAACAAAAGAGAGTACAGGAAAAGGAGAAGCTATGATGTGACTGAAACTATGTTTCTCACTACATAACTTTTTCATTTTTACATATGATTGTGTAAATTCTACCTGAATAGAAACTGAAATTCGATTCAAGACAGAAAACCAGCATGTGAAATTAAGCTATGCTAAAAGTTCTGGATATGTAGTAAGAATCTTATTTAAAATTAATTCATTTTGTCACTGTACAATCTTGCAATTGTGGTGTCATTTGTTTGGGGTTTTTTTTCAGAGCAGGCTGCCTACTACAGACTGCTCACCAGTATCCAGCAATGTTGTATGCCAGCACAATTCCTTATCGCACATAGTGAAAGCAAAAAAACCCCACATTTTCTGCTCTTTTTAACTCCCACTTTGTCTTGAACAAATTAGCTCCTGAACTATATAGCTTTGGTGTTTTAAAATGAGGGGAAAAAAAACCCCTCTCTGTTCTTGCCAAAAAGACTATGGATGTCAAAGGACAGGTTAGCACTGAAGCAAAGTGGTTCAGTGAGAAGTATCTGTTCCTCAGAAAGATACTTGTTTTTTCTTTTAAACTATAGCGTACACACACTGCTTATCCTTGTTTTCAAATTTAATTTAAATCATTGACAAATTTCATATGGTTTGCTAATTTTGAGTGAGCTTATTTCAACACAATATTTGAAAAAAAAAATATATTTTTTTTAAAATCCACTCTGCTTAACATACTTGGTTTTGCAAAAGGAAACTCTGCCTCTTGGAAATTCAAAGGAGCCTGTCTTCAAGCCAGCAAGTAAGGTTTTGGGTTGTTTTGGTTTTTTTTTTTGTGTTTTTTTTTTTTTTTTTTAAAGATATTTAATCACCTAATTTAGACATTGCTGCAAATTCTCACTTTCCTCCTCCTCCTGTCCAGTCAAAACTGGACAACCTAATACAAGGGTTGGAAGCAGAAGCTGTGTGAATTCAAATTTAGAATAAAGATACTTTGGAGTTTAAATAGGACAGATCTTTATTACTGTATTAATACAGTAATAAAGATGTATTGGGAGACACTGTTGATTATGTCTCTCTCATTGTCCCTAAATCTAGGTTCCATAAAGTTCAAGTAACAAGGCAAAAATAGTGGGCCTGTACTGAAACGGTAGAGAGTCCAGAATAAGTAATAGTGTTTCCTCACCAAGAGATTAAGTATTTACTCTTTTCCAAATAAACTAATTAAAAACAGACTTACTGCAATTAGTTATGCAATGTTTCTACACCACTCTACAATTAAAACACCCATTGTAAGGAAGCTAGGAAAGAATTCTGTATTTAAGGTGCTCAAGAACATTTGTCAAAAGAAGATTGTGATCTTCTCTTGGAGTGGGCGTCACCATCACTCATTTACAGCAAGCCCTTGAGGAAATTCCTCCAGCTACTGAAGTTCCTCTTTTACAGGGCATGAGACTCCATGCAAAGGTTTTTTGTTTTATTATTATTATATAAATACTTCACAGACATTACTTTCTCCCTAGTACCTGACAGTAAAATTGATAATGTGCCAAATTAAATAAGCCCATACGTATGAAAACCTTGTCTAAGTCAAAGTAACATGCTTTCATTCTTAAACAAGTTTACCTAATTAGGGCAGATGCCTTTGGAGATGCGTTTACTTTGGCATATGAGAAGTAAATTTCATTTTATCTTTTCCTCTCCCTAATTAAACTTAACTCACTTTTACACCAAAAATATGACTCTTCTCCCATAGCTTTGCACCGACATATTTAATCCTAAACTTGATTTAGTTAGATTTTTCTTCAATAGGAAATCTCATACTGGACTAATGCCTCCAGAAAATAAAAAAATAAAAGAAAAACCTGAATGGGAATGCCTGTTACAATTGCTCCCAGTGTAAAAAGGGGAAAATGGTTGGTTTAGCAGTTGCTGGAAGAGCAGAAAAGAGTTATGCCCTATGGCATGCTGTGTCAAGTAAACGCAGTTGCTGGTGACCCTATAGCAACTACAAAGAAAAGTCTCTACTCCCTGTAGAGGGACTATAACCCATCTGTAAAGGAAGAGATCTGACAGCTACAAAGGCACGCAGCCCAGCTCCAGCAACTTGTACAGCTGCTGCAGGCAGGGCAGAGACTACACAGACAACAGTTACCCAGTTCTGTGAACCAAAATGGAAGAAGGAAAAGCAGAGGGTGGAGGAAAAGGCAAATACGTAAGATTATTATGGACAATACTGCAATCTTAGTGGTGATCAACAAATTCTGATACCACATATGCTGATATCACACTAGATCCGTAATGTCACACCAATCACCAGCCAACAGTCCACAAAGAGACAGCTGTGACACTTGATGAGAAGTAGTGAGGGACAAAGGCTACTGACAGTGACTTGCAAGATGAGAGTTTAGTTTTTGCTTTTGTCAAAGTTAAGTGACTACGTCTTTTATAAAGATTTCTTCACAAGTCACTGCATCTCCGTTCTCTTCTTCCTCATCTATTACCACTTCATGAAAAATAACAAAAAAATATATACTGGACAATAATTATACTGCAAGAAAGACCTGCAAAGGAGGAATCTGTTTTTACTACAAGCATTTCTAACAGGGACCCAAGAGGACACCTGGCCTATTCCAACTGTTACCTTTATCAAGTTTTCTAAAGGAAAATACAAACATCAGGGTGATTAAAAACTAGTTGAAGTAACTAAAAGAGAGGGCAAAGAGAATGAACAGTAAGCACTCCTTTAGCACACATATCATGATACAAGAATATGGAAAGAAGATCAGTAACAGGAATCTGGATAATAAACAAGAGAAACTGGATTTGCTGATTCATAAGTACAAGTTTGGCCTAATCAATCTTATTAATATCTGGCAAGAAGATTTCCAAAACGGCAACATTGAAAGATATCAATATTATCAGTCTGTTCAGGAAGAAGAGAGATAAAAGCACTATTCCATTTTTGGAAAAGCAGCCACAGTCATATAACAGGATGAAAAGCTTTTCATTCACACGGCTGAGGACAATGTTCAGCAGCAGCTGAAAATTTGCAGTAGTTATAAAAGTTTACCTAAGGGGTAAATAAACTCTGGTTTGTTTGTTAAGTGATGTATTAAAATATCCAAGAAAAAAAAATACCCACATTTTAAAAAGAGCCCGTGTGCCACATTTACAGATCTACAACCTGTTTTCTTTGGGGCGACGGGTATGGATATGTTTCTCTTTCAACTGTCTGTGCTTCTTGAATGAGCCGTTCATATGATAACCCTCACTTACCACAGTAACATTACACTTCCTGTCAAACTTAACATTTCACTTCAACTGAAATACCTCTAGTTATAAAGAACTGTTTATTATTTTTATTAAGAAAGAAAGGGGAAATGCAACATTGTCTGAAGTTTGAGAAAACCCATATTCAAAGCCTCTTTTCTAAAGTAAGTTTTCTGCAAGACAGTTACAGGGTTATCCTAAAATACTGTCCAGAAACGTATTAATGGAATTTAAGAATAGTACATTCATCAACAAGAACAGGCAACTTAAATTAATGTTTTAATGAGAGCGTAAATCCTCTCTTCCAAGTGTACCTCCACTACTAAATCAGGTTTCTAGTATTATATTGGTAAGCCACAATTCAAAAGTTCAAAAATGCTGTGTCATACAAACGCACATACACACATACCCTTCCTTCACTGCCACGCAATTGGAAAAATCAACTTACTTTTTCCTTGGTCCTTAATTCGTTGAATATCTGCTGAATTTCCAATTTCCAGTCATCTTGCATGGAATGGAAAGACTCTTGAGGCATTTCAGTCATAACTGCCCCTTCAATGGCAGTGAGCTGTTCAAGAATTAAGGCAAACGATGGTCGGATATGAGGGTCCTGCTCCCAGCATTCTAGAATTTATCAAAATCCCATCAGTTTTTAATAGTACATAGAACTTTTTGAAGAAATACATGAATTTCAAGTCACTTGCTACTGTACTTCAAGTTGTAATGTGTTCCCTTTATCTGCAAGGCTTCTCTAGTTCCTTTTCCATTTACAGAAGTGACATCTACCCACCTGTACTCAGACGACTATTTTTTATTAACAGTAAATTTTTCTTCATCTTTATCTTTAGGATCTGAAATAGCAAAACTAGCAGTACTGCACAGAAGGGGTACATATAGAAGATAAAGAAATTCATTAAACACAAGGAAATAGCCATCAGCAAGCAATGCTTATTTCTCTCTAAAGTGTTTCCAAAACATCTTTGACACTCAGGAAGAAACAATGAGGGAAAAATGGCATTTGCAGTTCTTCCCCTTGGGATTTTAATCTTGAACCTGTATTAATCTGTAGTATATCCTGTAGTTCATGAAAATTAATGCAATTTGAGTGTAAAAGGAAATCAGAAAAAAGCAGAGCAAAGAATGTACTCTGTCACTACTGACCAACTTCTGTGGTACACAGTAATACTGTGTGACTTCCTCAGAAACACATTCAACTGTCTGTAACAACAGATTGCTGCGTAAAGAAAAACAAAATACTTTGGACACAGCACATTATCAAATGAGGTGTTTATTTTGCAACCCCATGACTATTACAGACAAGGATATGTACATCAAAAACATAACTATTTAAGTGCATAGAAAGAAACAACATAGATACCTTTCATTAGTTTTGCAAACGGTTCAGGGCAGGTGGATGGAATGGGCAAAGTAAGCTTATTGACAGCAACTCCGTAAGCCACAGCAAGGCCATCAATCCCACGGTAAGGAACTTCTCCTGTAAGCAGTTCCCACAGCAACACTCCATAACTACAAAAGGTAATTTTTTTAACAGTTATTTTCTGAATACTGACACATTGTTTACTCAAGAACAAACAAGTATCTGTCCAACCACTTACTGAAATTCAAGAGGATTTCCCATGTCAAAGGTGAATGTCTTTAAAGAATCAGCTCTACTTTAGTCATCTTGCACCTTTCCACTAATAGCAATTAACCAAATTGGATGCGACTCTAGGACTAGCTTGCACTCCTATTCAAAATGTAGCCTGAAGTTACTTTAACAGAAATACTAGTATCATGTAAATCTCAGTTAAAATCAGAAGTCCGAATGACAGGAAAACAAGTAACCTTCTCCTCACCAAAACCCAATCGAATTAAACAAAAAAAAGTAAACCTCAGCAGAGTATTCAGGCCCTTTCCAAACATTTCACAACAATTTACCTAGATGTACACGCTGGGTTGCTTTGGTTTGATGTTTTTTTGTTGGTTTTTTTTTGTTTGGTTGGTTTTTTTTCAAATAATAGTAATAAAAAACATCAGAAAAGCCTCAGCTTTGGGTGGAAGTTTGCATTTCTAATCCCTTGTGTGTTATTTAAAGGCCTGTTAATTTTTCACTTCCCACAGGAGATGCAACAAGATTGAGAAATGACACATTTCTCACACACACACACAACTAATTTCTCCATACTAGAATAAAAAAAAAGAGAAAAAAGAAACCACCAAACAAAACAACATTGTCTCCAGTGAAAGGTGGTGGCATGAAGAGATCTTTTGTCAGTCTGGTACAGAAATCAAGAATCATAGGACCTCCTATTGCAGAAACATTAATTGTAAGAATTTCTGCTATGCTCTCCAATCTAGAAGAAGAGCTGGGTGTTGCTTTTACCTTCCTTCTTTGGGTCTGTATGCCCAACGCTTGGCTTGCTCAAACGATCCAAGCCCCTACAAGGGGCAGTGATAGCACACTCGCTGCTGTTGGTCTACAGCTCCTATTCCACCACCACTGAAATGGATAGCTTTCAGAGAGCTCCTATTCCACCACCACTGAAATGGATAGCTTTCACAGTTGGTTTTGTGGAAGAAGGAATTACTCCTTTTAGAATGTAAGCCTAAAGTGGAATTTATGACTGCGTTTGGTCCCCTCCGCCTTCTCTTCCTGCCGGGGAGCCACTATCCATAGAATAGGGATACAAAGGACAACCTATTGCTGCTTTTGAACAGTAAAGTAAGCAGGCAAAGGGAAAAAACAGAATACAAAGTATCGCTCTTGCCCTTTCTCTCCAGGTGTGTGAAGAAATGGCCTGCAAGTTTTGCAGAACTGGATTGAACTCTTCTACACAAGGAGAAAAGCATACAGCACTGGGGAGGTAAGGGCTACCTACCCCGTAGTACTAGAAATACCACCTCAACTACAGCAGATGTGACAGGGAGAACACACACTATTAAAGCTTTTCTATCACTCTCTCCTTAATGAGAAGAAGTCATTCAGCATTATACAAGACCTTGCAACATCACTTCAATAAATATTAAGACAGCAAACTATGCAATATGAGCATGAATCTCAGCAGTGTTTTGTTTATCTATGTTCTGTTTATCTAAGAAGTTTTGCCTATCATAAAATCTTAGAAAGCTAATGAATTTATAGTGCTAACAGTTAACCAAAAGCTGAGGAATACAGTCTATTCCTAAAAAAGAGAAAATAGAATAAAAAAGAAAAGTCTTGGGCTTCTTAATAATTTCCTCCCAATTTTTTCCAGTCTAATCTCTGCACCTACTTGTATACTCAAAGAAGGATAAAATAATGAATACCAATTTTGTTTTAAATCAGTGGTACTTCTGACAATTATGATTACAACACTTCCTGCTGCACATACACATTTCACATGTGATGGAGGAATCCTACTGAACAACATCTCATCTATGTGCTTAAAGAAAGAGTAAAAATAATGTAATGCTCTCTCAGCAAGCAGAGACTGTTCTTAAGGAATTACCTTGTTCAAACTATTCTATGCACATTTAGCATGAACTCCAAAGTTAAGCAGAACAATAAATTTAACTAAAAAGAAGTAATCTTTCATAAAAGTTGTGTCACACTATTAGCTTTACAATTCAAGCCCTTAAACCTACGTAGCTTTCAACAATGCCAAGAAGGTGATTGTAAAATTTTGAACAGACCAACACAGTAGTAGCCTGAAAACATCTCTTTTAATGAAAGCAGTCTTACTATCAAGCACCAAGAGCCAGCGCTGTGGGGGGAAAACCGTGGGGAGGAACCCTAAAGACATTCTAGTCCTGCCACACTGGAGTTTTTGGGAGGTACTAATCTATCATTATCTAGGACAACAAGTACTTATTAACTCTTTTAACTACAGGAGTAGCTACTTGTGCATTGAATTTTACCAGCCCACATACAGTTCTCCTATGTATACAGTCGGATCTTCTAAGAAATAGCTTTTTTTAAAAGGAGCAAAAGCCATCTCCTTTTCCATCATCAAAAGGCAAAAAATACTGGTATAATATGCTTGATTTATGCATTTTTAAACCACAAAAACTAATACATTTTCAAGAAGATGTCATTTTAAGTATTTTCATTATTAAAAATTATTCTCATTCCAGCAATAACTTCTTGTTTTTACATATTTTAAAAGCTGATCAAAATGAAGGTAAATTCTCAAAGTTTATTTTACTCTACAATCCATCTTCTAAAGCAGAGGTTACTAAGTATTGCTACGTGAATCACTTCAAAATTATACGAATGTGCCAGGCAAAAGCAGCTGCTAATTCTGCTGTACAGTAAGTGCTTCCCAGCTCTGCCAACAGCTTGTACACTGGAGGTACGCGTTACTGTAAAGACCACTGCTGAAGCACACCAGCAGCACCTGGAAATCTGTGGGCATAGTTGCACTTTCAGGCTCCATACACAAAACCAAGACTGACATACCACTATGAATGTGTGATGATCGACAGAAATGTAGGGCTGACAAAGCAGAATTCTTATTTGTGAATTTGGAAGCATATGCCAAAGAGCAATAAATGCAGTAGTTGTCACTCTGGTTTGGGAAGCAAAAGGATACACACGCAGGGCCTGGAAAGCACCAGTTCTGCTATCTAGGATGACACCTGAGAACACGCAGCCTGGAAAGCTCTGCACGAAAATACTCCCACATTTCTGAGCACTGGCTCATTCTGGAAGACCAGCTGCAAGTGTCAGTATATTTGAGCAGCCTCAACTGGTCTCTCTTTTTTTTTTTTTTTTTTTTAAAANAGACCCGGTACCCTGTATGTGTAACTAAAGTTTAGAACTTTCCCGAGATACATTGTGTTCTTGTCTTAGAGACCCATGCTTAAATTTGTAACCTAAATCCTTTTTAAAACAAAAACCACTCCCATAAACAGGGTATTCTTTATTTGCTTTTCTTTTAAGGAAAGAGTAAAGATAAGCAACAGAATAGATTAAGGTGCAGTAAGCAGAAAATCTTTAGAAGCCAAGAAGGTCTAAACTATATACTGTACAACACAGCCTTTCTACTTAAAAACCTCTCCTGTTAGACGTCCATCATTGAGCTAAATACTTACATTTTTACAAGAGAGGCGTGCAGGAGAGAAGGCGAAGAAGAGAAATACTGTAGGTTCCAAAAATGTAAACTAATGTTGCAGCAGAATATAAAATAATTGCACCAAAGCATACCCCCTCAGATACCTAAAATCACAGCAACAAGACTGGACAGGACCTGTAATTAAGCACGGAATACAGCTGATTAGGGAAACGCCTACACCCAACCTCCACCCCGCAAAAGAAAAAAAAAATTGAAAGAAAAAAGGAAGAAAGAATGGAAAAAAAGAATGAGGCCAAAGATGTTTCTCAACTGGGCATCAACTCAGACTGATGTAAACAAAATGCTGAAAATCAGTTCCAGACACAAGAAAAATGGGTGTCACAAAACAGTAGTGCAGACATAGAATCATCCTCAGAATACCAAAAGTATTACTTCATGCTGTAGAATATCAGGCATCTAAGCAAAATAGGACCCTATTTAAGAATTATACAACAGAGAACATGCATAAGAAGGCATGAGAAAACAGATTAAAGTCCTCCCCTCCTTACCCAAATAGCTACCTTAGATCCTTCAGAGAGAAAACATTTCAAAAAGAAAGGAAATGTAGACTTTTCAGGGTGAGGCACAGCAGCTTTTAGAGCCTATTGTGCAATCACTGCTTTTCCCCATTCACAAAACAGAACTAAATTAAAACTAAAGTTTAAATTACCTTTCTACAATCCATGTATCCCACAGTACACCACTCAAAAATACATCAGTATTGAGAACCATATTATTTATATGATCCACAATATTGTCTTTAATGAGAAATTCACAAACATAGGGAGTTCCTCACCTTTAAAATTAGAGAGCAAGTTAGAACAATTTTTGTGCTGAACACACTCTCCTCGCTCCAGCTACTGGAAGCAAAATCTTTCTCTATCTTTATATAACATAAAAGCTTAGATCTGATGTTCACTTTTACACATTGTCACATTCTAGATTGCTAAAAACCAGCACTCATTTAAGTTAACATTTGGCAGAGTTCTGGTTTGCAGCTTATTTTTATTTATCAGACTGGCTGGTCACACTTCTTTATGCAGAATAAGACTTTTCAAACATCTGATGTAAGGTAAACATACCAATAAGAGATCAACCATATGTTAATATATCAAGAACATATGGCTATTCATATTAAGACTCAAGATAAAATACTTAGGTATCTTAACCAATATTTTAAAGGCTTCTCTTAATGAGATATTACTTTCTTTAAAAATAAAATTAAAAAAACGTTTTCCTGTTATTTTCCCTCCCCCAATTTGTAAGCCATTAGTAACTAAAGGTAGGTCAAATGAAGTAGATGCTGAGAAATGAATATGTTTCTTAGAACAGCTATACTTGCCATATGCTGAGGCAATAACCTAGGAAATCACCAAGAAAATCCAAATAAAAATTAATGCATGAACCTCCACATAGTTCTACTGAACACGGTCTTCAGCAGACAAACTTCTTACCTCCAAATGTCACTTCCTTTAGAAAACATGGAGGACTTGATAACTTCTGGAGCCATCCATGCATAAGTCCCCGCTGCACTCATTTTTGTTGTTCTGTGCCACTCTCTAGCCAGACCAAAGTCTGTAATCTTCAGAGTTTTATTACAAATGTCATCATGTTCCATCTTCTCTAGCAACAAAACTGCAAAAGATTGAGTTTGCAAATTAATGCAATGGGAATCAAAACAAAATATCTAGTCCTGTTGTTAATTTCACCTACAACTTGTACAGCACAGATAATAGTGTACTTTAAATATTGTGAAAATGTTATTGCAATATTTATAAACATGAAAAAGGTTTTGTATAATTTTAAGATTTCTTGCTTTTATAGCTTAGAATAGATCTATAGTGTCATGAGTTCTTTACACAACTGTGTGAGTAGATATTAAACTAGCACAGGAAACCCACCGTAAAGAGGTGTAAAGTAAAGCACATAAGTTTAAGAAAGCCCAGAATCCTACCATCCCACAGAAGATGACAGGCTGTGAAAAAGGTATTCACTTTGGAACGAGATTCTCAGGTAATAAAAATAGCAGGAGTAGTAAAACAAATGTTAAGAATTCTTATAAAAGACTTAGAAAACAAAGCAGGACACAGTATTTCAATGTATAGACCCCATCCTTAATACTGCACCCAATCCTGGTTCCTACTCATCTCAGAAAGTATATAACAGAACTGAAAGAGGCACTCATAACAGCATGTCCACAGCTACAAGGAATGGTTAACAGACAAGGAGTCTTCCCCCAAGAAAAGAAACAGTTGAGAACAGAATCTATAAGAACACCTATGGAATGAAGAAAGCTATAGGTAACAATTGCTCATGGTTTCTCAACACAAGAAATGGACATCATCGAGCAAAATTAGCAGATAAGAATCAAACACATGGAAGTTGTTCACAAAACACACAGGTAGGTGAACTTCAGAATTCTTGGCATAGTATGTGAATACTATTTTTTTTACATAGATTTAAAAAGGACCTACACAAATTCGCAGAAGACAACTCCATAAAGAGCACTTACATCAAAAAAGTGGGTTTAAGTTCAAGAAATCCCCAGGCCACAAATCAGGACATGTTGGGAGACTCCAGGGGAGTTAGTTTGGGTTGGGAGTCCCCAAGTGGCAAAAGGACACTGCACTTGGATCAAATCCAGGTTACATTATATCCACTGCACCTTCATGGATGTGTGGGACAAGTGGTGTCCCCCAGGGCTCTGTGCTGGGGCCAGCTCTCTTTAATATCTTTATCAGTGATCTGGATGAGGGAATCGAATGCACCCTCAGTAAGTTCGCAGATGACACTAAGCTTTGTGGGAGTGTCGATCTGCTTGAGGGTAGGAAGGCTCTACAGAGGGATCTGGACAGGCTGGACAGATGGGCCGAGGTCAATGGTATGAGGTTCAACAAGGCCAAGTGTCAGGTCCTGCACATGGGTCACAACAACCCCATGCAGTGCTAAAGGATTGGGATGGAGTGGCTGGAAAGCTGCCTGGCAGAAAAGGACCTGGGGGTGTTGGTGGACAGACAGCTGAATATGAGCCAGCAGTGTGCCCAGGTGGCCAAGAAGGCCAACAGCATCCTGGCCTGTATCAGGAATAGTGTGGTGAGCCGGACTAGGGAAGTGATCATCCCCCTGTACTCGGCACTGGTGAGGCCTCACCTTGAGTACTGAGTTTTGGGCCCCTCACTACAAGAAGGACATTGAGGTGTTGGAGTGTGTCCAGAGAAGGGCTACAAAGCTGGTGGGGGTCTGGAGGACAAGTCTTATGAGGAACGACTGAGGGATCTGGGGCTGTTTAGCCTGGAGAAGAGGAGGCTGAGGGGAGACCTTATCACCCTCTACAACTACCTGAAAGGAGGTTGTAAAGAGGTGGGGGCTGACCTCTTCTCCCTGGTGACAAGTGATAGGACAAGAAGAAATGGGTTCAAGTTGTGTCAGGGGAGGTTTAGATTGGATATTAGGAAACATTTTTTGACTGAAAGGGTTGGAATAGGCTGCCCAGGGAGGTGGTGGATTTGCCATCCCTGGAGGTGTTTAAAGAAAGGGTAGATGTGGTACTTAGGGACATGGTTTAGAAGTGGTTTTGTCAGGGTAGGTTAATTGTTGGACTTGATGATCTTAAAGGTCCCTTCCAACCTCAGCAATTCTATGATTCTATGTTAGAGTGTAAATTATCTTTTTCTGCTGTTGCATCCTACAGTGTGTATTCAGTATCTGGTTTGTTCATAATACAAACATTATTGGCAGAGTCGTAATACACCTTCACAAAATAGTATTAAAAGAAAAGAGAACTGGGTTATTGTGTTAGAGCTCACAAGGAGAAAGACAACAGATTCAAAGGGATCATTATTAACACACCATTATTTTAATTTCATATTCAGTTCCTCTGTCACTCTGTAGTAACTGTTTGCTTTAACTTTCTGTTAAAATTATCTTCTGGGACAAAGATCAAAGGTTAAATTAAAATAAGATGAATCATAAACACATGCATTTTCCAACTATATGTACAGCAAAACACAGTACAGGGCACCCATTAAAAAAAAAAAGCAGATAAAGAATCACCTTCCCTTACAGAGGAAAACCTGATGACCTTGAATTTGCAATTGCAAGAAATGATTTTTACTGGTACAGATCAATTGCACTCTTACAAATATGTCAAAAATGACATCAAATCCTGATTAAAAAAAAAATTAAAAAAAGAACTTCATTCCATTTTCAGTAAGCTTCTTAACACAGAGTAGGAGAAATGAAGACGAAAATGGTATAGACAAACCAAGAGCTCACCAGTCAGCACCACCAGAACAGGTTAAATTAATATAAGAGTTTTTATACTTTTATACTTGAATCAAAGACCTATTGTTTGCTATTCCATTTCAAACATGTTCAGCAGAATTCCTGACATTCCTTGTCAGTCAATGTGACCGAAACCAAAAACAGTCTGTCTTGCAAAAGGTAATAACTGGCACGTGGCCAAGTTTCATCCTACAAAGGGACAAGGTTTCTTAGCAGTTCAAACTTCCCTTTCCGGCCAGTAGCCAGGAAAACAGCAATACTATACACAGATTACTTAGCAGCTGGGTAGTAAAAATGCTCGGCATAGCTGAGTAGTGCTCCGTAAGTGCTTCCCTCGCAGTAGCCTAGCAACCTTTACTATAGTATCCTTCTGCCATTTCCACAGCTTCCTGGCTGCTAACCTGGGAGAAGTCACTTTTACAGTCTTTTGCTTACCCTGTTTACTCAGCCCCTACTTGTTTCTTTTTCAAATCCCTTAAATTGCCTTTTCAGACTCCAATATACCTGGAATATTAAGAGCCAGTTTAGCACTTTCTGGTTTACTTTAACATTTTTCAGATTTTATTTTCCACAAAGAATAAAGTTCATACCTACATCAGTGCTATCGTTCTGACAAATGCAGCCCAAAATATTTAAAAGTACAAAGTCCATTCAAAAATAAATTCAAACCTACCAAAAAAAACAGAATTCAATTAGGAATGCAGAAGTGCAGGAAAATCATATGTCCACCTAATTTATTTTGACATAAGGAAAGCCAGAGACTATGACTATTTCTGAATGAATCAAAATCTAAGAGAAGACAACCAAGTGGGATGCGAGAAGACTACTTTGTGCAAAATAGCCTAAAACTTTACCTTGGACTGTTACTCAAACATTCCATGTGCTACAGCCAGAAATAAACATTTGACTAAATATTTTAAGGTTGCATATGTTTCCTACCAGCTACACTATTTTCAACTCAATTCTGAGTTTAACACACCTCCCTCTGTGACTCTACCTTTCTGCAATGAGATGAAGAGGAAAGGAAATTTATTAACACCTTAGCAGCAGGGGTTAGGGTGCCATATACCAGCCACTCCTTGAATATAAGAGACAGCACATGCCCAGAACCATTTACAGCTGGGAAACAAAGAGAAGTTACTGCATGTTATTTTCAGTAATTCAATGAAATATAAATCAATAGGATGAAGATAAAAGCCTAATGAAAAAAAATGTGGTAAAGTGGTATTGAAATTGATGGATGTGATCTTGCATATGTCCTAAAAATTAAAGAAACTTTTGACAACGCAGCAAGCATCAGATAAGGATTCTAACAGCATCCCTAACAATGATACTGCTATTTAACCATACGGATGAAAAAACACTGACACTCTGAAGTTATCTAATGTAACCAAAAAGAACATAGAAATCCAATGTTACTCATCCTAGCTCACTGAAGGAAGTAGCTCACGGAATTATGAAATAATTTAGGTTGGAACAGACCTCAGGATGTCAATCCCCCCACACACTCCCAGCACAGAGTAGGACTAATGTTGTAAAAAGCGTAAATCTACTATTCAACATTTTTATGAATCTGTAAAGTTATGGCACTACGACAGAATAAAAGTAAACATTATCTGTATTCAAATCAACTGCATTGTATTCACTCAACTGCAGACATTAATTTAACTTCAATGTCATCTTAGAATAGATTTTGAAGAAAACTAATTAAGGACATCAAGGCATAGAAAAAGCAGCAAAATTATAGCAGAGTTACATTACAAATAGCTCATGTCACTGTAACCCCATTTTTTCCTGATAAATGGTTTCTTAGAAAGGGATAAGGTAGCAGACTTGAGCAGATATGAGTACATTTTAGGAAGTTAAATTATACAGAGAGAATAAAGATTAATCAAAGAATTCTGCACAGGAGTTGTATGAAGGAAAATCTTAAGAGACAAGTCATCGGGATAAAAAGGAATCATCACTAGAAAGCATGTCTGCTTCACATGCAGATTTACCATCAGAGTAAAAAGACAAGCAGAGTTTCAAGAGCTGACAGCAAAGTCAGAAGATACTGTCCACTCTGAAGACGACCAGATCATCATACTAGAAAATATGCAAAGTTGGAAGAAATCAATCATAAAACCTACAGCCATAAAGCAGAGGCGAAGGAAGAAGGCTGGCTATTATGGCTAAAAGAAGGAAAATAAAGACAGCAGCTACGCATAGTTGCACAACCAGCTCATGCAATTCTAAAAGGCCCTAAAAAAAGGCACATTTTAGTAGAAACGGGGAAGTATCAATAGAAATGTACAAAGCATAAGACCTCATACAAAATACTGGATGATTACAACCACACATATGCATTCAACAACAGGAACTTAAACTGGAACAGATGAAGAAAATAGAAGTGGAATAGTTAGGAACCTATAATGTCTTTTGTTTAGATAAATCAGAAGAGCTTGTCCTTTTTGCTAGGCTAAGCACATGTTGAGAACAGTTATGGGAACAGAAGTTAGCCCTATCTAGAAACAGGAGGCAGACCTACAGCACTGGTGCTCTTATTGATAAAATATTCTCCTAGGTGCCCTGGTTGATCCATCTTACTGGCGTACTTGTGATTAAACTCAGTTGTAGATCTGGAGGTACCAGGGCGGGGAGAAAGTAATATCAGATTTCAATATACTGCCTCTTTTCTCCCATCTCCCTTTTGGCCCTCTTCTGCAGTGTAAAGCACAGTTTACTCCTCAAAAAAAGTCACAAGATCCAGCACACACCCCTGTCAAACCTAATAGTTCCTGAAATAGCAGTGCCATTACTCTTTCCTGCTTTCTTTCTGCATTATCATAGCTACAGCTGGAGTCCTTTTCTACTAATCTTATGGCACACTGCAAGTATTTTATAGTGTAACAGTATGCAGATAAGATGTTCTGCACTTTTAAAAACTAAAATCTATCACACAGTTGCCCAAGAATGCAACGGAACTGGAGCTGCTGAGCCAGCCGGTACTTCCCAAGTCCACGTTCTTCTAATTAAAACAGAACCAGCAACATCCCTCTACCAAACCACTACTGTTCCCTTACAAGCTGTTATCAGTCAGGAAAGGCACAGAATTTAGGCTTGAAAACGAGGCAGAAGTCCCAGTATAATCCCACTCAAATGCCCCCAGTTCCCCCTCCTTTTTCTGTGCCATTCCCTTTCTGCTCCCCCCTCTGGTAGTAACACTTGCTTTGAGCTACTGGGACCAAAAGCTAAGAGATGAACTGCAGCAGCTCAGGTTAAAGATCCATGAAGTGGCAATCCAGGTCTGGCCAGAGTTGGAGAAGAGCTGCTTTCTCTTTTCCATTCTCTTTTCTTGTGAGCTTGAGTTAAAATTTTATTGTGGGGAANTGAGGAGCAGGATATGGACAGGTAGGCTGTAACTGGTCAAGAAATAACAGAAAAGAGCACATTTAAACAAATCGGACTCCTGGGGTGCATGTCTGATCCACCAAACTCAGACAGGTCTGGAACTATACCCCCCAGTGCTTTCAGGACTAAGCTGAAAGTCTAAAGAGGAACTGAAAGAATTTGTTTAAATTGCAAGCATTTTGTTTAAAACATAATTTTAAATAAAAGGCTCACATTCTTGCCTCAGCTTCTCTCCTTTTTATTTCTTAAAATTCATATAGCTTAAGAAACAGTATTGACAGCAAGCCTGAGGGAAGCCTGGACAGACCTTGCTGTTGGCAGCATACTCGGGAAACCCCCATCTAGTACTAAGCTCTACAATGCTACTCTTAATGCAGGTTATTTCCTACAGTCCTACTTTTATTTTTGTTACTAAAAATTATAAACTATATTTCTCCAAAATTAGAGATTATATTTCTCCAAACATACCTATCTCAAAGTCCCCATTTAATATAATATTTCTTTTGCCAAGTTTCTTGAATTCCAAAGACTTTATGCAGTTAAAATCAGGTTTATTTTATAATGCATTCCAGCACTTTCAGGTGACCATTTTCAACTATTAGCCATTTAAACCAATTGAGTAAACAAGATATCCTGAGAGAAGCCAAATCAAAGGACTGACTTGGATACCTTTTTAATAGTTTAGATGTACTTAATTCAAACTATCTTTTAATGCTCAAATTAAAAAAAAAATCCTAAAATATTCAAGTCCTTTCTATCCCTCCTATCCTCCCTATACCTTCTATATACCCTCTTTATACCTTCTATATATCCTCTTTATATTCTCTATTTTGTTGCTACTAAAAATAAGATGTTAAGCTACCTTATTTTCTCACTTCAGTTATTTGCCACCAACTGCTTCTTGCTACCTTATCTGTAGTTTGCTAAACAGCTGACTATCGTGTTTTTTTACAAATATAAGCTATTTAACAGCACAGCTATTTAAGTTACTGTGACTATAGGTACGACTGCGGTAAGACTGCCTACTTGCCCACTACATTTACCACCACTGATAAAGTCATACCAGAAAGAAAAGAAAGATGTTATACTGTATACCTCTGCTTGCAAATAGAGACTGTCCAGACAATGCTGCTACTGTCGTACATTCCCCCCACACCCAGCCAGTTCCCTCTCCAACTGTTTGCAAGTGAATCTGGTTCCTGTTAATTCACTAAATCAACATGCAACAAAAACCAGCAGGGCAACCTTGTATCTTTACCTGGGCAGAAAAAAAGTTATTAAACATATCCAGTTAACGAAACACAATACCTTGTCAATATTAAGAGATCTACCTCCATTATTTGTAGCTGTCGTTTGATTCTGATTGTAATTAGAAATTAAAATTTCAACACTGCTTATAGAAGCTGTGCCCAGTTTTTAAACTGCAAATTAACTATCACAGTGAAAACATTAACTGATCAGAACATCTTCAATACATACAAAAGATGGTAAATCTGCCTATACAGCACTGCTTCTTCAATACCTTGCTTCTCTCCTACAGGTTCTCAGGGTAACAACTATTATCCTCATCTCTGTAGCCAGTATCTGTCAGATTGCAATTATCTCACTAGATTAATTTCAGAGCTCACCATCAGTGAGGGAATCTAATCCTTTAAACACTGAGTACATATGCAGGAGGCATTTCTCTACTTTTTATTATAGGGATACTGTGCTCCCTTATCACCTACATCCCTTTACAGCAGGCATAGAACCATTTCTTAATTTTCACACTAAATTGAAAGCAACTCAACAACAGTTTGTTCTTAAACATATCTGTCAAAGAAAATCTAGCTTAAAAAAAAAAAAAAAAAAAAGAAAAAGAATCCTACCTCACAGGAGCCAACATATTAAAAAAAGTCCTGAACAAAGTGTTCCCAATTGGAAAGCCAAAACAAGACAAGACTTGAAACAAAAAGTCCTTGATAGCAGGAACTGACAAATACACACCAATACACACCAACCCCATAAGATATGAGGATCCCATAGTGGGACATGTGGCACAAGAAAACCACCAAAGCGTGAGAATGACAGGGAGTCACCTGGCTATCTGGAGGAAATTAAGGGAAAAGAAGAGAGAGAAAGATGGATCAGAGATTTCAACAGCTTCAACACACGTTGCATCACCATTTTTTTTTGCTTCCCCTTCACTTCTTTAATAACCATTATTAAAGCAACTTTGGGCAAATGGAAACTTGAGAGAAAGAAGCAGTTTTAACAAGTTATTGGCACAGGCTGCAGATGCTGCGAGTTACTTTATTGCCTGCCATTTGTGCTTCACTTGCTGTTCAGATACTTCTGTAATGCAAAACAGAAATTTCTATTGTGCCATAAGAGGACGTACCAGAGGTAACACGCATTTATAATTAGACATTCAAATAATTGTCATTTAAACAGTAAATTCTGAAAATTGGGTACTGCATCAGCAAAAAGCAGACTGTACACTAAACGTTCTCAAGTTTTTTTATTTAATAAAATATTAAACTTACTTTTCCTATTTAAATACTACATTTAAGAAAAGTTACCTCATTACAGCAATTCGTCCATAATTTTACAATCACATGGAAATTAGTCAACACTGAAACTTAGCTTTAAAACTCAACAGTCAGTTATGCAGCACCTACCAGGAACTTTCATACTTATTTCAAACAGCAATTACTTTCTTTTAAACTCTTTCTTCTTTGCTTGCTGTTAGTTTTTAAAAGGCAGCTGTGCAATAAAAACAGTGACCAAAGTGCAGGTAGATTAGAAAGAAATGCTAAGAACAACTGGCAATAATAGTTAGGCAGCAAATCGGTTATTCCTGACCAAGCTATTCTTCTTTACAAAAGAACTTTACATTCTTCTTTACATTCAAACTTTACAGAACAAAGTGGCTGTGTAACTGTTCCTTAAAGAACACCAGCTTTGTTATGAAATACTGATTCATTTATTTTTTTAAGGAACTTCTTCCTATTCCTAAAAAAAAAAACCAACACACAAAAAGCAAGGAAAACTAAAGCTATTATATTCAAACTGCAAAAGGAGTATTAGCCAATATACAACGCATCAGGTACAGTTTCCTCCATCAGAAACTTTCAGAAAACATATTAATGACCTCCCTTACCCCAAATTCAAGACCTGGCCATTCCCTTTAAAACAAAGCAAATCACTATATGCCACACAACATACAGAATTCACCAGGGTAATGCAGCTGCGTTTTATAATCTTAAAAATGGCATACAGGGGCAAGAGCTGACAGAGGTTACCTTGCTTCAGAAATAAGAAGTTAACTTATCTATCATTAGTCAAATCACTTTTTCAAGATTTAATTTAAAAAACCAAGAATATTTAATTCAAATTTGTTTTGGATTTATATCATTAATTTATTTTTTTTTAAGTAAACAGAACGTGACTTGATGTAATTTGATATTTCAAGCTCAGGAGAACACAAGGCTTCTGAATACATGCAAGTACTTACATAGTTGGCATACTTTTCCTGATCGTAACATATTACACTCAGCAATTACGTACTTCCTTGTTGCTTTATTTTTTCTGATCTATATCAAGGTGCATTTGATGTGTTGAAATTAGCATATTTAATGCACAGAAATATCACTTCAAAATTAAAGAAAGTTTAGAAAAGTTTAACATAAACATATAGATACATACATAAAAAATTAAAAACATATTCTACCTTTAAAGGTGACTTACTAACCGAACTGAAGTATAAGGGTGTAGGCTGATGTCACAACCAAGACCATAAGAGCTTGCTATCACTAAAATATTTACCTTAATCTCCTCTCCAGTTATAGCCCCTCATCCTCACAGCTTTTTTTCCTCTTACTGAGTCTAGCAACTGGTAGCCTTGGGAGGCTACCAACTCAACTAGCCAGATAGCTCAGCAGAAAACTAAGTATGCAAATAAAACAGCTTAGAGTAGTTTTCTGCTGGATCCCTCAGCTGATTTAGCCCAGACCTACTGACTGTGCAGGCAGAAATGAGTAGATTCTGCTGACACACGGGAGGTGGGAGAACCTGTGCCTGGAGACAGGTGGGGAAACCTCCTTGCGCAGCTGGCTGCTAAATGAAGCCGGGCATCACCTGCTGTAGTAAGGGAGAAGTCAAGCAGCATTTCAGAATTACTCGATCTAACCTTTTTACGTCTAGTTTTAGTCAGGGATGTAAAGACAGAATCCAGCTTTACTACTTTCTTCCATTATAAAATCATCTTTGATGAAATTTACTATTGAAAAGAACCAGTTGAATAATCTGAAGACAAAAAATTTTCTCCATCCCTTTGAACATGCCTACTGCTATGAAACCAAACAAACTCTGATTGTAGGTGCTTAGTCAAGTTTAGTCATTGAGTTCCCTTAGAATCTCATCAGTTAACATGAAACCCCTTTAATATCGTTTTTATGAGGAATTTTTATAGCTTACACTCCATAAAGAATTCTGTCTTAGGCTGTCAGCTTCCTTTGTAAGGAAAGTCAAAGTTCCTTTGACTATTTGGAAGATTCTTATTGCTTTAAAACAATTGTTGCCAAACAACCTGTTTCAAAACAAACAAACAAACCCAGATTCAATTTTTGAGCCCACTTTTTTTTTTTTTAAATACTATACTTGGGAGAAAAAAAAAAAATCACAACATATTCTGTGGGGTAGAAGGATTCCTGCATTCCACCCTTGCAGCTTCCTCAATAGCTGAGGAATAGCCCCTCAGGACTGTGCATTTCCAAGAACTCTAATCTTCTTTAACAGCAAAGGCAAAACACTTATTTTGAAATGAGAACTCTGCAAACTTGGCAGTGCTCTCTTCCTCTTTGGAGGAGAAAATGGAAGGGAAAACCTGCTCTTTTGACTCAATAATTAGCATAACATTCAGTAATGAGTTAAAAAGTACAATTTTTTCCTTTTTACATAATATATGAGGAAATAAACACAATTAAGTTTCAGGAAGAACAGTGGCAGCTAATCCTAGTGGAAAAGAAAATCACAAAACTGCCCAAACATTTAGAACTAAAATATAACCAGTTCCAAGGGTTAATTTGTCCCATAATGAGCCACAGCAATGAAGCAGTTACTCCTGCATTTTCAAGAGGGAGGGCCGGCTTATCAGCTCCAAGTTAATAGCACACCTGCCAAAACACAGATTTTAGTCACTATGAAGAGAACAAAGAATGATTATATAGCCAACACTGGCATGTCTAGGACTGATTTAACTGGAGCTATGACCCCCCACAAAAAAAAAGGTTAAACTTGGCAGGAAGCTCCAAGAAGGAAGAATACTTCTGTGGTGACATTATACAAATACGTAACTTTTCCATCTTACCATATGTAACCCATGACTTTAAGATGCAGTAAGTGGGTCAAAATTTAAACATCCACTTTCAGTTGCTGATCTCAGTAACGTGGTCAAACAAGGCGAAAATAGTGAAATTAGATTTAAACTGTCAATCCAGGAACGTACTTTTATGACACCAGTTATTTTGGTACTGCTACTACAGAGAGCCAAGTTATTTAATATATTTTACCTGTTTTTACCTATATATATATTATCTATATCTTTGTTGACTTCGATGTCATACTTTTGCCTCTAACAAAAACCCCAAAAACCCAAAGACCCAAAGCTCAAAAATAAAAAAAATCATTGCACTTTTTAGAAGCTATTAGACCTACTACTGAAGGTCATTGGGATGAATTTCAATGCTTTAAATTTTAAGAGATCATCAGAAAAAAAAATTCAAGGACAGAAATCACCCATGCCACGAACACTCCTTGCAAATGTTCATTGTACAAGGCCATGGTGTTTCAGAACTTGAAGAAAGTTTATACTAAGTGATAAGAAAACTTACAGATTGCAAACAAAAAGCCATTCTCTTCTAAGGTCAAAGAAGCCACAAAACAGCAGCCAACATCCAAATACAGTTCAATTATGTGTTACTTCTCTATTCTTTTGAGGTTGCAGAACATAACATTGTGATGGAATTTTTAATATTTGGCAAGAGGTTCCAAAAGCATGCACTGTGCTTGCAGTCCCAGGAGAAAAAAAAAACAATGTGTAGCTAAAAACTCAGTTATATCTCAAATTTTTCTAATGCTAGGCAAACACTATCAATGCCCAAATCCCAACCCCATTTTGCATTCTACTTATTTAAGCACAATATCTCATTTCACAAGTGTTACAGTCAACAGTTAAACTTATTTCTCACTGTTTAGGGGAATGAACAAAATTGTATAAGTATTTTAACAGCTAATGGCAGGTGTTTAGCTGCCTGTTTTTCCATTGACTTCCATGGAAACAGGTTGGTTGTTCAGTGCAATTTTCAGAGGCAGGTAGGTATGTGACCATATCCTTAGGGCACCAGCTTAAAAAAAAAAAGGAGCCGAGTAATGCTTGAAGTCTTCTTTAATACACAAATATTACAAACACTCTAATCCAAAGTCCTAAACTTCAATTTATAATGCTACCCCAAAACAGAACTCGTTTGCAGTAAAGATGGTCAGAAAATGTGACATACAGACTAGAAATGTGACTCCCCGTGTTGGACACAAAGAGGTCACCCCTTGGTGCAAACAAGCCTCTTGTAGAAACCTGCTAGGAAAGAGTCCATCATGAAGCAGGGGAAAAAAAAAAAACAAACTTCCAACAGCTGTCAACCAGATCACTTGGTGTATTACAGTGAGAGAGAGAGAACAAAGGGAGGGAGAGGAGAAAGACATGAAGAACCAAGTGAGATCCAGAAAAAGATCAAAGTAACATTATTCTTGAATTAATAATCCTACCTGTTAAAGATGCAGAGTCTCAACATCAAATAAGGAAAAACTCTACAGTTGTCAAATGGGCATAGTTAGGGAAACATTAAAATGAAACTCTGTATTAAAAATGAGTCATAAATAGGGGTATTGAAAGTTCATGGGTTTTAAATTAATTATATTACATTTAACTAGTATTCCAGCCTAGAATCTTGTTTTCAACATCAAGGACTATATGTAAATACACTCGAGCCTTGTTAACTTTGAAGGAATTTGTTTTAAATTAATGAGCATTTTTTTCCCCACCTGTTAATGTCCAGACTTGACATACAGAAAAACATCCAATAAATGGCTATTGCAGTTAAGTCTTTATCTACAAATAACATAACTGCTGGATGCTACTCCCCCTCTGGAAGCTTACAGACTGTACAGACAAATATTGTGCTACAGAGTAGTAGTTCACAAAATTTCATTTAACAGATATTAAAATTGTGAAGTTCCTGAATATTAATTTTAAACGCTGAAACACATCCTTCAACTGGAAGTTAGCCTCTAAGATATTTTAGTGCTCGTTATTTCTGCTGCAGATTGAGACAACCACAGTTACAATCAGTTACTCAAAATCATTTTCTGGAATTCCAGCATCCCTTTCTGAACACGAAATACACAACATATTTATATGCAGCAAGCAAATATATCAAGTGAACATAAAACAGGCATAACACAAAACATTTCCTTTGATGAAATGGAAGAAGATACACTATAGCTTAAGGCTGCTAAGCATTTGATGCTCCCACAGAATCCAACAGGCCTTCAGGGTCTCTAAAAAAAGTAAAATCCCTATCTACGTAGTCTGAACACACATCAAATAATGAACCAAATTACTGGGAGCAATGTTTTATGAAACAAAGTAGAACATTTTCAAGTGACATAACTATATTCAAATGAAAAACTTATTAGAATTCAATGGCATGCTAACTTCTAATAGACTATAACCTTCAAAAGAGATGCTGTTTCCCAAATGGACAGAATTCTGGAATCCTATCATGGTTTGCACGAGGGTGGTTTGATTCTGGGTTTTGGTGGTTTGTTTTTTTTAAGAATATTAAGTGGACAAGGTTATTAAAACTAGAGCTCCTTCCTACTATACTTTTCCAGACGCTTCAGGATGTATGACCAGTTATGTTGTAATGCAGCAGTATTACCTTTACAGCAAAGCACAAGGCAGGGCCGCTGCCGCTCGTAGAGATGGGATAGGAAGCTGGTGTACATGGAACAGTTTCTAGCCTTATGCAATTTAAGTAATTAAGAATAGTGCAAAGCATTTAAGTGCCATGACTTCCTATACAAACACAGCATGGAAAACTACAGCACAAGCATTTTAAACTGCTAAATAACTTCTGGCCCCACTATTTTATCTGACTGACATTAGTCAAAGCGATACCACGTTCTCTGAAATATGGTTCCTATGTGTTTCATGAAAGTCAGCTGCCTTATGGAAGAGGAACTTCAGTTAGTTCTGACAGAAAAAAGATGTTCATTCCTCTCCAGACCTCAGAGAGGCCAGCCAGTAGGAGCTTAGAAGCTAGCCAGGCAATACAAGCAGTTTCAAACCACTTGCAGTATGCAGCCTGCTATAGGAAGCGGCAGGAGTGACCCAGCACTGCAGGTGGGCACCCTGGGACAGGCAGGCGTGGCCTTGCCGGGACACTGGGGATGAGGAAGGAAACAGAAAAGCGGAAGTTCCACAAATGAGAGTGCCACAAGGAGGAGAGGGAAATGCAGAACACAAGCAGAAAGTCTGGTTTTTTAGTTTTGTTCGAATATAACAGGTGAGCAGTATTTGGCACAGTGCTATTGACAGTGACAATTCCAAGTTTCACTGCCATTAAAGGACATCTTGGAACTTATTTTGCAGCCAAAGAAAGTCAGGTTGAAGCTCAAATCTGCTGAAAAGCCATCTCTCTTCTCTCTTAAAATTACCAAAGGCAATTATAACATAATTTCATTCTTAATTTTCTTGGTACATTACTGTACATTAGAAAATACTGAATTTTCAAGCATTTAGTAACAACTAAGCAATCCTTACAGCTTGTGATGTGAGCAAGTCTTCCCTCTTCAAAACAGAGCCAAGAGACAAATTATGCACCCCAGTGATTTCAGAATAAATAAAATCAGTTCAGAAGATGGCAGATAGGCTTAACTCTAGTTTCTTTCTCTTCCTTTCCCCAAACAGCTAGCCTAAAGTTGCTAGGTGGAGAAGTTAGAGGGAAAGTAGTTTTTATGAATTCTTGAAAATGTATCCATCCTATTGTAAAGGCATTTAACAGCATAGCTTGAGCAATTCTGCAAACAACCTGTAAGAGCAGAGAACCAGGATAATTTGTTCTTGCTTTTCTCAAACTCCAGGACACCTTCCCTCATCAAAAGCAACTGATTCAACAGTTCTGTCAAACCACATCACACTTCCTCTGAGGTTTTAAACCCAAATGATTTCTATTTTCTGACTGTTTTTCATGAGACTAGTTTGAAGAATGTCACAGTAAAGTGGATTGTCCAATTACAGTTTCACTGTTCTCTTGTATGTTTCATGCGTTCAGTTTTCAAGTATTGCTCTCATTAGCATTGTCACATCCATGGCCTTATTCAACAAATCCTTGAAACTCAAGCTGTCCTTGACAATTTCAAAAAGTAATATAAACTCAACACACTTCAGAGAGCAGCGGGCTGCAAAGGATCCTGGGACACTGGAGGAGCTGGTGAAAGCCATAGCAAACTGAACCCTGCTTGTATATCCATCTACAACAAATGAGTACAGAGTACTTTATCAGTATTGTGTTAGTACACATAATCTGCACAGAATCAACTTTATGCTCTACTTCGTATTCATGGATAGGCCTATGTCGTAAGCAAGATATTCCAAACTTTTGTAACGTTTCCTACAAGTACACAAAGCTGCTGCACTAAAGATAAAGTGCTTTTTTTTTTTTAAGGCAGAAGTATTGCACAGTTTGAAATCAATCCCAGAAACAGGAACCTCTGCTTTCTCTACACTAGACTTCAGAAAATAAAAACGTTGCATACTGTATCTGAACATATTACTAGCTTTCTTCAGAATACTAAAAAAAGAATCAGGAAAGGCTGCACCAAGCCCCTAACCAACCACAGGTCTCGTAACTAATGGGATGTCCTTGCCCAGAAGAAAGCAATTTGATTCTGCCAGAGTAAAAAGGTTGCCCTTTCAAAGAGTCAGCAAAACAGCTGAGATATGCTAAAAAGACACATGTAACTATTAAGTGTCCAGTCTTGCAGATGAATTCATGGTTTTTTATTTTAACTTTTTCATAATCAGCTGGCATGCTTAATCATGGCTAAGTTTGTACCCAGGAAGTACAGTTAAGAATGTTCAGGTATTTTCACAGTTTTTAAGATATCTGCGTTTCAGTCTAAGTATCATTTAATTCAGAATTCCTTGACTACCCACGAAGGTTTGAAAAACATAAAATTTTCTTTCCATTTTTTTCTTCAGATTTTAGATAGGTAAAGTCCACCTCTTAACCCTTAATTTTAGATTATCTACTTAATCTATACAGTAAATCTAAGAACCCGAGAACTGCTTCTGAGGAAGATATTCTCAAAATAGACCGTGTTCTTTTTCAGATAAATTTCTCACCATGTCACCTGCACAAGGTTTTACAAAGCACCCACAATTTGCAAATCAACATTAGAGGCCATGGTTACTAGATATGTGTGATAAAATTAAATATAAGTCTAAAAATGTTCTTTACACCTTTGCTTTGTCTACTTCTGGATAACCTTTAAATACCAAGTTTATTTCACACAGACTCCAGAACTGAAGAAACTACCACCAACAAAAGTCAAGAGAGTTACGCCTGACTTCCTTGTTCTGCCCTCACAACCAAGTCTGTTAGTTTTTCTTCCCAATATAGAAAACATTTGCATATCTATTTATTTCCCTTTTCTTGCTTTGGCAGAAGCAAAAACCTTTTCCCACCTCCCAAAAGGAGCCCAAGGAATCTTGTGCATACAAACCTAGATGATCATTGTTCTTAATAAAACCCTGCTGCTCTCATGGCACTTCTGTTTGTGGCACCTTCTCTCCAGTCACGTCAATTTGGCATCAGCAAAACCACACTAGATAGCCTGTCCTACAGATCCCAACTCTGAAAAATTGCTTGGAGAGAAATAACAGGCTTGCCTTCAATATGCTTGCTTTGCCTATCGCCTGCCAACCACAAGCCCAGACATATATCCTTTCTTGATCAAACATACTGGTGGAAGGGGGTCCCTTCCCCTCGCTGGAAAAATTAGTTCCTGCCTATTTGCTAAGAAAATAGTTTGGTAAGCATTCCTTACCATGCCCTGTTAAGGGCAGTTATTTTTTCCAATTTGTTGTCCAAGGAAGAAAAATTCCTTCTTAAGGAAGATAACTAAGGTAGCACAAAACTGATAAAAACTACCTAGAGCTCCTTAATGGAGAGCACTGAACCACCACTGCTAGCAGTCCATGGAAAGCAGCAGTGAGCAGTTGAGGAATAGGTGCTGCCAAATCCCTGTCTGCAGCTATCACTGCTGCTGAACTGTTACCATCCTTCAGTCAACACTGGCAGCTTTCTACTCCCGCTGTGTAAGACTGGAAAAGACTACAGTAAAAGAATGAAGTGAAATCTTCCATGAACAGATGAGTTAACAGAACAGAGGACACCATCATGAGTTGCAGTCATTTTAAATTCATGTTGTTGAACTTAATGACTATGGTATACTGTACCACTAGCACACCATTGTCTTCCAATGTTATCATTTAGCTACATGATCAAGAGACATAATTCTATTTAGCATATTCAATACTATCTTCAAGCTTCACTAAGATTAAGTAGCACAGGTCATAAAACTAAGTAGCTAAAGTTAAGCATGTACACCAGGAGTCAGCAACAAAAGCAGCAAATAGGCACTTATACTGAGGTTATACTCAAAAGCATATTTTTAAAATGCTCTGCCGTTATCCACATACACAGAGATGATAATGGTAATCACTGCACAGCAGTTACCAACTCAGCTCTAGGTGCTACACTAAACCACAGGGTTATGAATTCGTTTCAGACACAGACTTTGCCATTGTCACCTCAGGAGGCTAGCATGCTGCAACCCACTTTGACTAAGGAAAGCCACTAAATACTCAAGGTACAGCAGCTCACTGAACAGAGCAGCAAACTAGGAGGGCAGAAGCTGCGTACAGACAACTTGCAAGAAATCAAGGTGTTGGCCATGACCCTAAAGGTACATTCCAAGAGTTCGTCATCTTGTGCTACCAACAGAACCACAAACATAGCCGAGCTAGGTCCATTCTTTATCAAACAAATAGTGAAAGTATTCTCAGGAACAGTCCCATGACTGAGCCTTGTCTTAACAACCCATGCATGATGACCTTTAAGACACGCTGGAAAGGCCTTTTAAACAAAGTGCTTCAAACTTGAATGAAGCTTTTTTATTTCTACTGGACTACTTAAGGACTCTTAACTGGAGGGGGAAAAAAAAAAGAGTAACATATTGCTGCACATTTGGCCCATTCAGAACAGAAAGGAAAGAGCGTAGAGATGGCTTCAGACACTTATGGAAGCACATAGATTTCCACTTTCAGGTCACCAATTCAAAACACAACTATAATGGCAAGCCATAAACACCTCTATTCCAGAAAGCCAGCCTTCCAACACCACAGCTGCCAAAATCTTAGATGCTCTTGTATCGACAGATGGACCAAGGATCCATTAGGCGTGAATTGAGCAACTCCTCACTCTTTCAGGTGCTTTTGTCCACACCAACGGCTGAAAGCAAATCTGGCAACTGCACAAGAGTTTCTACTGGTTTTAAGCTACTGATGTTTCTGTCTCAATGTTCACCGAGTGAATTTCAGCAAGGCTAAATCCATGCAATGAAAAACAGAAACACATACGATTGTTGGGCAGTGCAACAGCAGCGATACCCTTATTAGACCTTTCCTTTACACCGCGCCTGTTTCGGTGTAACTTTTGAAAGCCGGGGCTGCGCAACGCACCCGAGCAAGAGAAGTCTCGTGGATCTGCGACTGCGGTCGTGCACAGGATTTTATCCCGCTTCTCTTTTAAGCGAGCTCCGCTCCCAGAGGACAGGACTTTGCTCCGGGCGCGTTGCAGGGAAACCCTCTTCTCCCCTACCTTTCCACAACGAGCCCGTAACCAGCCCACCACCCCCCCCCCCCCCCCCCCCCCCCGCACCC
>VUYV01000068.1:1055020-1086919 GCA_008711295.1 Anarhynchus alexandrinus
CCGCCGCCGCCGCCGCCCCCCGCCGCCGCCCCGCCGCGGGGCTGGCGGGTCACGTAGTTGGCGGGGAAGATGCCGAGGCGGTGGCGGATCTTCCCCGCCCACCAGCCGTCGTCGCCGGACACGGCCGCGTCCTGCGACAGCACCTCCACCACGTCCCCCCGCCGCAGGCTCAGCTCGTCCTCGCCGCTCGCCTCGTAGTCGTACAGCGCCGTCCACAGCGGGCACGGACCCCCGCCGGCGGCAGCCGCCGCCCCGGCGCCCGGCAGAGCCGTGGCAGCGACCTCAGCCCCGGCGGCCGCCAGCCCGGCCGACGCGGGGGCGCCCGCCCTGCCGCATCCTCACCTGCCACCGCCGCCACCGCCACCGCCGAGCGGGAGCCGCGGGAGAGGCGGGTGCGCCGGGCAGGGGGGAAGGGGCGGGGCCCGGGGAAGGGGCGGAGCCCGCCCCGGCCCGGTCGCCGCCGCCGCCGCGGGGCTTCGGCAGGTAGGGCGCAAGCGCGCGCGGGGAAGGAGGGGAGGGGCGTGGCCGGTCCCCCGCGCGCGCCCTCCCTCCCGCCTCCGCGCCCTGCCCCCGGGGATTGGCCGCCGGCCGTCACGTGGGGCCTCGGGCTGGAGGCGGGAGCTGCGAGGGGGGGAGGTAGGCAGGTAGGTGCCCGCTCACGCCCTCCCACGCGCGCAGACTGGCAGGCTCCGGCCGCCGCGGGGAGCGGGGCGGGGCGCTGGCGGGCGCGCGGCTGAGGTGATCGCAACGGTGTGGTGTAACGGCACCGCCGGGCCCACCCCGCCGCCGGCCGTCGTGGCCCGGGCTGGCCCCGCGCGGAGCGGGGGAGAGACTGTGGTCCCCAGGCGGGCCGCGGACGCTCGGTGCAGGCCGCCCTCAGGCACTCGCCCCGGCCTGCTTTGTCCCTTCGGGGGCGGCGGAGCCGGGAGCAGGTCGAGGGGTTCGTGGCTGCGCCCGGCAGGTTTCCCCTCTCCTCCGTTGTGCGGCGTTGGGACTTTACCAGAATAAAGCCCGAGCAGTTTCTGAAGAAACCAAGCTTCCTCACGTCGTGTTTCCTCTTCTACCCGCCGCCACCGCTCATCGGCGCTCTCCCGTGCTGGCTGCCCCGTCGCGTAGGGGCTGAGGGAGTCCCGGCTCTGCGCGGCGCGATCCCGCAATCCTTTCGTGAGGAGGTTGCCTGGAAATAGCAAATGGTGTGCGCGCGCTATTTCTGGGTAAAGATTTTCCTGGTTTTAGGTGG
Organism: Anarhynchus alexandrinus; assembly: GCA_008711295.1. Taxonomy (NCBI): domain Eukaryota; kingdom Metazoa; phylum Chordata; class Aves; order Charadriiformes; family Charadriidae; genus Anarhynchus; species Anarhynchus alexandrinus. Next base: position 1,056,261 of record VUYV01000068.1, read on the forward strand.
AAAAAAATCGTATCGCTTCCTAAACTGCAGGAGCTGCTTCGCTGGAAGTTGGAGGGAAGCGCGTGGGCTGGGGACGTCAGCGCTGTGGGAAGCGTGGTTCAAAGTGGCTGGAGTTGTGTTTTCATTCTCGGAGTCGATCACTTCGTGCTGCGGCACCTGTGGTTCTGGATGCGGCTGCTGCCAGCAGAAGGCCTGAGGTGGATGGAAGAGGCTTGGGGAAGGTGTCAAACCGCACTGCCAGGTAGAATACCCTGAGCGTGATGAATGCCTCTCAACTTCTCGCACAAAAATCCACACCCAGAGCACTGTATATCCCTACATAAACACCAAATTTGCAAGTGGATATCCCAGGACTAAGGTTCCAACATAAAAACAGTAATTTAAAAAAAAAAAAAAAGCACCCAAAAATCATAAATCCTTGTTTATCCCACAGTCTGTGTCTATAGTTGTACAGACAAGGCAAAAATAAAATTACGCAGAAAGTGACTTACTGAACCGTGTTAACCAGAAAGAAAGAATGCAGAACCAGCATGTCTATCGAGTCTTTTCCCATTTCCTTTAATATAAGAGAATGCCTTGCAGCCATTGAGAGATAATTACAAGCCTTTTCCTTATCTGCATATTTGCCTTATTATAAAAGCCATAAAATATGTTGTAATACAAGCATTCTGCCACACAAATTCCACCTTGAACTTTATCTGTTATCTAAAGGAATCTGCAGGAACTAATTAAGTGTGGAATGTTTTGGGTCAGACAAGGTATTGGTTGCAGTATAGTGAAAAGTTTAAATATTTATTTAGAGCTATTATTCCAAAATTTGCTCTCTGAAGTACCATTATCCACTAGCAATTGCTACACTCAGGTTATTCTTTGTTCAGTGTTTCTGCAGCACCTAGCACTCTGGGATCATGGTATATATTGCTGTTCTAGTAGTTCTAATAGTGTAAAGAATGTTGCAGAGAACACTGTGAAGAGCCTGTAACTTTTCTGATGGCACCACCTGGTGGAGTTACCGCTGAGAAGAACAGCGGACAGAAGGCAAAGCTTTTGGCTCAGTCTGTCATTGGCATCTCTCGAGAGAAGAGTGGTCCTGTTTTTCATCTTTGGCACTCATGCAGCTATAGGTGTAGAACTGTGCATTGACATTGTGTCCAGAACACATACCCTGAGCTGGGAATTACAGGAACCCTTCATACCTGCAAGTACCTTTATACCAAAAACACGTTTAGTGTCAACATTATCCAAAGATGAGGAAGAACTGAAAGATTTGCATGATGAGTGGGCAAGTCACCCTAGTAAGGCCCAATGTTACATCAGTTCCAATGAAGCCTTCACCACCTGGGGCCTCCAAGTAATAACCTACATGAGTTAGAGGTCTCAAAAACAGAATTTGAAGAAGCTTTTCATTTCCACCTCTCTTTTTTGGAGCTGTGCATGTCAATGTTCTTATTTGCCAGTACGCATATAAAAAATAACTTCAGTAGCTTCTGAAAAATTAAAATTTTAAATTATCACACATCATAAGTATTATTCATAGCTGGCTATTGCACTTGCTTCAATCATTACATTTGTGTTAACAAACTTTGTCACCTTTGAAAATAATCTGCAAAGGGTAAAATAAAAAATTTTCCCCTCAACGAGGGAGAGGTTTTGGTAAGATGGGCACATGGGAGTAGCACATGAGGCACTGCTGGGAATGTGCCTCCTCCTTTATACAGATCCAGAGACTTCACTGCTTACCAATGAAGGACACACCAAGCAAGTACTCACACCCGGTGGCTACAGATCCACAGACATCTGGGTGCCAGCGCCGCTGCAGGAAATGGTGCCGTTCCTCCCCTGCTCCCAGCCGCTGTTTCGTCCTGCTGTATCATCCCTCCCATCGAGCCAACACAAGCATCCAGCGTGGCCACATCGCCTGCAACATCAGGAAGAGAGCGGAGATGTGGTTCATGAGCTCATAAATATGGTCGTTTAATAGCATCTTTCATCCCTCACCTTTGTCTAAAAAATCCATACAAAGCACACCAGAATGATGTGTATAGTCCATAAAACTGGAGCCAGACTCAGGAACAATGAAAAGTAGGGTAAATTTGGTCAAGAAATGTGCAAGCTGTTTGGCTACCTCCATTTCATATGTGCATCCTTCACAAAACTGACTGCAGTAAAAGCCTACACGTGCGGAAAAGTCCCTAGAAGGGGTTGATAGAATCATAGAATCATAGAATGGTTTAGGTTGGAAAGGACCTTGAAGATCATCGAGTTCCAACCCCCCTGCCATAGGCAGGGACACCTCCCACTAGACCAGGTTGCCCAAGGCCACGTCCAGCCTGGCCTTGAACACCTCCAGGGATGGGGACTCAACAACCTCTCTGGGCAACCTGTTCCAGTGCCTCACCACCCTCAAAGTGAAAAACTTCTTCCTAATGTTCAATCTAAACCTGCCCTCTTCCAGTTTGAAGCCATTCCCCCTTGTCCTGTCACTACATGCCCTGGTAAAAAGTCCTTCCCCAGCTCTCCTGTAGGCCCCCTTTAGGTACTGAAAGGCCGCAATAAGATCTCCCCGGAGCCTTCTCTTCTCCAGGCTGAACAGCCCCAACTCCTTCAGCCTCTCCTCATAGGAGAGGTGCTCCAGCCCTCGGATCATCCTCGTGGCCCTCCTCTGGACACGCTCCAACAGGTCCATGTCCTTCTTATGTTGGGGACTCCAGAGCTGGACGCAGTACTCCAGGTGGGGTCTCACGAGAGTGGAGTAGAGGGGCAGAATCACCTCCCTCGCCCTGCTGGCCACACTTCTGAGACATACAATTGAAGTTCACAGCTATTTTCTGATGGCAGAGGGTGAGCCGGAGGGAGTGCTGCGTACGATTGGCTCTGGTGGTCATGGCTTAGCCTTCCACTCCTTCTTTCATGGGGATATACCCCGTATCCTTATGCCCCGTCCTTTACTGCCTTTGGCCTCCATCCTCCATTTCGGCTCCACTCCCTGCTGCCTTGCACACCTGTGCTTCCCCCACCCCTCATGTGTCTCTTGACTCTGCTAATTTGAGGTCAGCTGCCATGAAATTCTTTAACGCAAGGCAGACTACGCTAAAATTCTTGAAAAAAACCAAACGCGTTTGATGGGATTTCCCCACCTGCCTGCCCAAAATACACCTCAAAACAACACAAAAAGGTCATCACTGAAGTTGGGCAGAGCTCAAAGCTCAGAATCTGGTGATGTATCAGGCAAGTTAATAACCGTCAGTGAAAACAAGGTGTGGGGGGTGTGACGTGGCCGATGAGGACAGCAGTCCCGCTGGTTGATGCCGGTGCTGCCCCTCTGCATTTTTTTTACACCTGTGAACCACCGTCGCGGCCGCCCGGGGCGGGACGCCGCGGTTGACGGACGCCTCCGCGCCACAATTGTCCCCCACGCCGCCGCCGTGGCCCGGCCCCTCTCCGCCCTGCGGCCTCCCTGCGCCGCCGCTCGCTGCCGGCAGCCGGGCGCGCCCCCCCGCCCCCTGCCCGGCAGTGGGGCGGCGTCCCCCTCACCGCAGCGCGGCGGGGGCNGGCGGCCATGGTGTCGCCGGCGGCGCGGCTGGTGGGGCAGGGCGTGTGGGCGGCGCTGACCGGGGGCTGGTACCACGACCCGGAGCAGGGCGCCTTCACCAACAGCTGCCATCTCTATTTGTGGCTCTTCCTGCTGACGCTGCCCATGGCCCTGCACCTGGTGAGAGCCCGCCCGGGGCGCGGAGGGGCTTGGCCGGGGTTGGGGGGACACGACACACGGGACAGGGGCGGGCAGCCGCCGACCCCGGCCCGGAGGCAGCGGCAGCAAGGGGGTGAGCGCAAGGGAGAATACACTGACCTCCTGGGGATGGGCTGGGGGGGTGTGGGTGTTAAAATATAGGTATGTTGGGTTTTGCGTGAGGATTTTGCGCCTAAAGGTTAAGGGGTAATGACGCCGGGCGCCTTAGCCTGGGGCCGGTCCTCTTAGCTCTGCCGGAGCTGCCGGGTAGTGTGGCTTAGGAAGGGGGGCGATGCTGGCCTCCCCAAATGCCGAATGACCCTGGGGACGTTCGTTCAAAAAATCTCTTTCTTTTAGAGACTTCCCCCCCGCATCTTCCCCCCCAAAGTCTGCGCTAGCCTTACCTGCTGAGAAGGGTAAATAAATGGAAAAATCCACATATCGCATAATTTATGTGCCTTGCTGAATGTCACTGGTAAGTCACATGGCTTTTTGTGACATGCAGCTCCCTTTGTGCTGTAATTTAAACATTTCAAAAAAATCATTTTAATAACCAGAATGTTGTTTGCCAGACTTTAAAGTTATTTTCCTTGAAAACGTGGAACTTCTGCTCTATTTTTGTGTGTTTTCCTACTGTGTGAGGAAAAGCTTAGAAGTATAGTTTGCTGGATCATTGCATCTATTCAGTGGTGTGTTCTTCAGTGATGGTAGCTTAATATTGCTTCCATTGGAAACAATTTCCATCCCTTTGGTTCTCACAGTGACTCAACTAAATTCTTAACTAAAAGTGCTGTAGAATTTTTTTTTTTTTTGTTGGATAAAATTTCTAAATAGGTCTCTTCACCCTACATGATCAGATACTGGCCTGATTTTTAAAGCAAAGAGTATTCACGAATCCCTCTGCAATCCCAGTGAAAAGCAAATCTTGTATTTTAAAAAAATCAATTGGGATACTGTGTTTTGTGGTGTGGATTGCAGTGAATTCCTGTCAGCATGGCTCATGGAGTTAATGAACCAAGATAACGATATGCTTTCTTCTGATTGACTGCTTTCTTCTGATTGGTCTATTTTTCTATGCAAACCAGCAAGAGTCTTACATTGTAGGATTGCCTGTCAAAGTGGTATGTGTGATTAAAAAGGAAAAAAAAAAAGTAAAGGTTAACTTTTTTCCAGTTGTTGTAAGTATGTATCTGAAAGAATATGTATTTCCTTGTGGGAAACTTCTGAACTAATAGCGTGGAAGAAGGCAGGCAAAGTTGCACAAAAGAACACTGGATACAAAGATTGTAGGTCAGAGTGAAGGTAAAAAAAGACTTTATTTAAAGCGAAGGGGTGAGAACCTGACTTACCTACTGCACTCTCTTTCTCTCTCAGGTTTCATCTTTGCCTGTCTAGATGGACTTGCTTTTTCTGCAGACTGGCTGACTTTCTGATCATGTGGTTAAATGCAGGACTTGTGTTCTTGAGCTAACGTATTGCTATGGGAATTCTTTATCCTTGATAAGAATAATGCATTTATTATGCTGGCTGCTTGAGAGTAATGATGTCCTTAAGTATTTGTTTTCTTGCTTTTAAGTGGTTGGGCTTTGTAAAGTTTGTGCAAGACATATTCTTGCCACTTAGAAACTTGAACCTGCTTTTTAACTAAAGGTTTTCTTTGGGGAATTTTATTTATAATATTATATTCAGTAATATTTGGGGCGATAGTTACGTTACTTGACACCAATAGTTTTGGATTCAGCTAAAGCAGTCACTGACACTTCTTGAAGTGGCAAAGGCAAATCAGAGCACTACTTTTTTAAGTAGTATTAAGGGATAATCTTAATCACACTTTTGTCAAAGTCAGAAAGACTCTGAAACAGTTTGATTTGAATGAAATGGCAAAACCTATCCAGTTGGTTTTAGATTTTTCACACTGACGCACCAGAGACGTGCTGACAGTAGCGTTGGGAAGCTTATAGTATCAAGTTGTTTGTTGTGTGGATTGAGGATTTCATTCTCTAGCTTTGACAGCATAGCTTACTTTGGTACTAATGGTTCCGTTATTAGCTTCCCCACCCCTGAAAATGCACATCTGTGTTTCCATCTCTTCCTTTTCTTCTTATTTGTCCTTTGTAGTAGTAAATATACAATTAGAAATGTGCATTGGATATTATTTGGAGCATCATTGCTGTTAAAATCAAGTTTCAAAATTGTAATGAGATCTCTTCTAACTTTGGCCCTGTCAACTCTCATAATAGAATAAGAATTAAAGTTATCTTATTCTGCCAAACAGTCCAGGGTTCCCAGGTGTGTGGTGCATGAAAATAGTGGTAATTGTTATATGAAGCCACTGGGATGAATTCAGTCCCAGTGAAACACCAGTGACGCAGCAATGTAACTTTGGGAATGTTTGTACTATAGCTTTTTTCACAAGCCACAAGAGAATGCGCGTCTACGTTTCAGTGAGTCCCCAGAATGGCTTAGCGAGTGTTTCTTCAGCCTTTCGTTGGACAGGAAGCCCTTGAACTTACAGGGTTGTTACTTGTTATGCATTAGATCTTCAAATCGTGCTGTGATAGAAGTACAACATGGCAGTATAAGGGTGTGGGCACATAAATTACTCAGAGGTAAACTGTAATAAAACTTGCAATGTGTCAGCTGTTTCCAGTCCCATTTGGCCACACTTTAGCCCACTTTAACTCTCTGTAAGAGTAATGATCCATATACCTCAACAAAAGAGAGGTAAGCTATACTGTACTTACTGTATTTATTGTGTGGTAGGATGCACACTTACAGTGAATGTACACCCCTGGAACTTTATTTGCTATCTGTTTTCCCATGTTTTATACTGTGTGATGGACATCAATTATCAATTCAGCTAAATTAACATAAAAATATTTATCTTTGGCTCCAATATTATATCTCCCACTCGTACCTCTGCAAGCCTGATAGCAGTGGCTGACTGCCTATTTACTTGGTAGTTCCCTCGTTTGTGTTCTGTAGCACACCAAGACAGTGAGGCTGTGATGGTGCGGCACCATCTTGCTTTAGATGCCTCAGGTACTCAAACATCAGGTGGCATACATCTGGGTCTAATCAACTTTAGTCATTCAGTCCAATTTACGAGGTGTGGTATTTTGTTCAAAGGTTACACCCCTTGATATTAGGAAGTATATAGACCTCTGTCACCTCTGCCTTTGTGCTACTCAAATAATGTTAGCAGACATGTGAAGAAGAATTTGGCCATTTCTCTGGGAGCAGTCTCTGGGTGGGCAGAAGCCCCAAGCAAAGGCCATCCCTGCATGGGCAGGTCAACTCTGTTGGATTTTCAGGAGTAAGTCAGGCCACATTTAGAACACACCAGCCTATGTTTCTGCCTGTGACCCCACACTGTTCTGGTGCAGGCTATAACAACGGAAGCTACTGGAAAACAAAAAGTACATTATGGTAGAGTCTTTAATAGGGCAAGAGCAAAGAAAGCTAGAGCTATAACTTCCACAGAAACCTGTGGGATGTCATGAAGCCTGCTTTCTAATGAATTTGTATTTGTGGATGGGTTGGGTTTTTTTTCTAGCTTCTAATAAGATGCCAGCTCAACTGAAGCTTTTCCTGTCACTGGGGAGGCATTCAAAAGGTCAGAGAGCTGTGTGGGTTCCTCTCGTTAATGCAGGAGGCGTGCTGCTGTGACCTTGTCCCAGTGGGGTGTATTCTCTCAAAGTTAGTTGAAAGTAGCCAAAGAATTAAAAAGTTATTCAGCAGAGGGCATGGAGAGAGATGATGAATACACAGACACATGGTGTGATTATAAAGCCTCGTTTCCATAGGAAACCAGGCTAATTATAACTATAGTGCATCAAAAGTGAATCTGTCATATAATTCCTCAGTGGTCTATAACTTAATTCCTTCTTAGCTCTAGCAGATTTGATCGCGTTCACCTATCTATACCTGGGAACAACAACTGCAGTCATATGACGCTTGTACGCTTATGCAAGAGGCCTGATTCAGAAAATCGAGGGCTTTCCATTCTCAGCTTCATCTTTCTCCTAATTCCTCATGTGGGCAGGGAGCAAGCTGCTGGCTTGTACTACTTAGCTTGTCCCAAGATTCAGGATATCAAGGGTGCACTGGCCTTATTATACATGGGCAGGCTTGGGATTGTGAGCGTGCACGGCATATACGTGGGGGGAAGCACTGTATGTCTTGGGCAGATGTGCAGGGAGACCACGGGTGGGCTCAGGAGGCAGCTCCGGTAGGTCTGGTCACAAGGCAGGGATGAGGACATGCTACAGTCGGCATTTGCTAAAACTGGCCCTCTTTCCCACTTAGAAATCTAGGAGCTTCCTTTGAGTGTCTCTTGTAGCATGCTCTATGCATGTATAGATTGCACTACTGGAAGTCTATTTTTGTTGTGTCCTTTTGACATTGTTCATATAATATTTATTAAGCTTTATGAACGTCTCTTATAGAGCACTTCTTGTCTAGTGGCTCATTCTGAGCTGTTATTTAATAATGAGCGGTTGGCCTGTGCTTTTTAATGTATAGTTGAAGAGATTCCTTGGAAAGTGAACAAATCTCTCTTCTAAACAAATCATTACAGATAATTGGCTATCGTTCTCTGTGAAACCAAGCAATTTTTAACTTGTGTTTTGCAAATACATTAGTCATAAACCACAAATTCTTCAACCTTATCCACCAAACCTTTATACCCTGAGAGCATGGCCACGCAAACTGATCCTCTTTCTGGCTCAGATTTGCTAAATAACTGAAGGGTATGCTTAGTTTCGGTATATGCATAGTACCACAAAGTACTCTTAACAGACTAAGCCTCAACTTGTAGAAGGTAATGTCTTTCTTATGAGGGATCATTAGTAGTACCTACATGCTAAATAGCTTCTCCACTTTTGTGCAATAGATTCTTTGTATATGAATCAGAATAGTCATAAGAGAGGATTTGCCTGCAAATTTTCACATGTACATCTCGTAGGTATGAAGTCTCACTAAGCCAAAAGCAGCAGCAGAATAGCAACCCACTTGCTTGTAGTAACACAGAAGTGATTCAACATACTCATTTCAACATCAAGATAAATGCAGTGACTTGTTTTAGAGATGAAGTAAGTGTGCCTGGTTCCCTTCACCTGTGTGGTCAGTGTGGTTTGTTTATGAATCTGAAAATAATTCTAATCTTTTACATCCAAATGCTCCTTGACCTGCAATGCTGATACTTAAAATGATAGATTTAGGTCTAAAGTAAAGACCATTCTTAAAAATTAAGTTCAGCAGGCTTTCAGCAAATCCTGAGCATTAAAAATATTCCTTTTCTTTTTTTTTCCCCTGCTATGAATTCTGCAGGGATATTGTAATGCTCTGTTTAAAAACCCAAAAACCTGAGAAGAGATCAAACTTATTGTGAGAATGTGGCTGTGTAACAACAGTGCATAAGGGAGTTCCACGACTATATTGAAAAGGCTTTGGGCCTTCAATTGTAATGGCAAATGTCCATTGCTGTGATTTGCCCTTTACTCTAATGAAGTATTTACATAGAAAAATTTTGTTAGTATGTCATGCCTGTGAAAGAACTTCACAGACTATAGTAGAACTGTAATTAATTTTAATGAACAAGAAATATGGTGCTCATCACAGATCAGCAAACAGATCACAGACAGCTGCAAATTAACAGTTACGAACTTTAGAAAAAGAATTCAAAGAGGCTGCCTCTCCAAATGCGTTTTATTCATTTGTCTTGACTAGTCCAGATTAATTATTTAAAATTCTTCAGTGGTAAAGAGACTTGGGAACGTGTTGTGCAGTGCTGGAAAAAGGAGCTCAAACTACAGCATTCTACTGTTAAATCATAACTGAGAAGCAGGGTAAGATGACGGAACTTTTCAAAAGGGGTTTCCTGTTTGTAGATAACTAATGTTTCATTTTTTATCTGTGTTTTTATAAGTTCATAGTTTAGGAAAGGCTGCAGCTGCATTATCCTGGGAATGCAGTATTTTAAGAGGATTTACAATGTTTATCGATTGTGAGATTTTACTGATTTTTAAGAAATAAATAATATCCGCAGCTAACCAAAAGACGAGTGAATCATGTAAAATGGTTTGAAATTTGAACAAATCCTTAGAGCTTTTTTGTGAGCAGAACTCAAGTATACTGTATGAAGATGCACTACTACTTGTGGTTGCAAAACTCTGTAGAGGTACAAATAATAAGGAATAAAAAGCTTGAAAATTACTTTAAAACTTTCCGTAGCATGTTCTCAAAATAAACTGTTATGATTATGTCTTTATTATGTCTTTCTGCAGGCTTTTCCAGCAAATGCAGTTACAGTTTTTGTGTACTGCAGCTCAGTGACAGTGTTCTTCACAGTAATCAAGGTGATCAGTTACCGTCTCCACCTTATGTTTGATAAAGGCGAAGTAATTCAACAGAAGACATCAAGAAAAAATGTAAGGCAATGTAATGATACAGAGGTCCCAAAAGGAAATATGGTTCAGCCCTCAAGTCATAGGTAAGGTTCTCATTGCACATTGCTGGTACATTCTGTAAAACAGATGAGTTTGCATCATGGTCCTGCCTAGCAGAAATGCCTGTTGACTGTAGGAAAACTCCTTACAGTTGTGTGAGGAATGGCACTTTGAAAAACCTGCCTGGTGCTTTTATTTTCCGTGGCTGCAGCATGCTTGTGGTGAAGCAGGCATCTGATTCAGGGGATGGGGGGGGCAGCAGTTGGACATGATGAAGGCAGTAGGAAGAGACCTGTCTAGGAGGTGCAAAAAGATCCTGGAGAAAACCTGGGAGAAGTCTTCTGGGGAAGCCTTAAACACTTGCTCTTTCCTCTTCCTGCTGTGCTTACCTGTTGGAAGAAGAGACGAAGTGGCACGCACCCACTGGCAAAGAAAATATCACAGCTTTGAAATTGTGAGCTCATGTTGCTTTTGTGCGCTTACTGTAACTTCCCTCTCAGATCAAACCTAGATGCGTAAGTTGCTTTTCCCCCTTACTTTTTATTGTGACTGCCTATGATGCTTCTGTGGTCCTGTTCATGAAGAAAGCTTTTATTTCTCAGCGGTATTTGGTAGGTATTTGCAGCATCTCTCTACTAAGAAGCCAAGTACTATGTCTTAGCTGCAAATAAACAATCAAAGTCAATAAAGCTGCTTCCAGCTTGAGATGGTATTAAAGGTAAAAATAGTATTGGGCTAAAGCCTAGTACTGACTTTTTCCAGATTTGTGTATGTGTAGAATATTCCACTGTAAACTTTTCAGAATAAATGGAGACCTCTCTTGTTGGTTTTTCAAGCTTGAGTCATAAAAACAAATGAAGTTGGCAAGCGGCTTCCAGTGTTCCCAAGTGTTATGACAGATGTGAAAAATACTGAAACAAGGTACATCCAATAGAGGCAGCAGTATAGAAATGTCCAAACAAAGCTTAAACTGAGTAGGTTCATCACAACTACCAGTCAAGCTTCAACAGAGAGCTCTGTATAAAAGAACTTACTTTGGGTAATTTTTGGTGCATTTGCAGTCACTATTGCTAGCTCTGTGCAAGCTAAGTAGTGTTACGATTGTGTACCTCTTTGCTACTGCTTTTCTGTGTCTTTACACATGCACATCTGTGCTGCACTCCTGGCAGTGACATTGAGAGTGTGAAGGTGTTATGGTTTGAGAGTCCCGTAACAATTTGTTGTCATTTAGACAATCATGCTATCACCCAATGACCCCTCCCCACCTGGGAAAGGGAATCGGGAAAGAACAAGGAAACCCGGGAGCTGAAGTATAAACAGATTTAATAGAATAAGATTAGATAATTAACATTAACAGCACTAAAGAACTGATATTGATCCCGACACCAATACAGACTATGCAAAGATTATACTCAGTCAATTCTATCAGTAGGAAGCTGTGCACTCCCAGCAGTGGACAGCAAATGTCGGACACTGCGAGCGCTACGGCTTCAGGAGGAAGGGAAGGCCTCAGGGGTCCGGCACCAGGGCACGAAGTTCTCAGGATGGCAGCCATCAAGGGAGAGAGAGAACTTTGCAGCAAACTTTCTAATTTATGGTGAATGTGACGTTGATGGTATGAAATAATCCTGTTGGCCAGCGTGGGTCAAGTGCCCGGGTCTCGCTCCTCCTCATCCCTGTACCTGGCAAGCTCAAAAACACTGAGACCTTGGAACCCACACACCATAGCTGGCTGTAAAGTAAATATTTTCACAAATTCAGACACTGGAGTCTTCTAAAAGTGCAGTTTTCCCAAGTATTAGAAGAGAAATTAGTCCTGTGTCGCTCAAACCAGGACAGAAGGTCTGCCTGCATTGAGACTCTTCTGAGAAATGCTTCTTGTGTGTCACTAACCATACAAGGCTTTTATTTTAGATTGGGTGATGCCTTTCAGGCTCTATTCCTCCTTAGTTTTCTCCAGCCCACAAAGCTATTTCCTATTTACAGATGTCTGATACAGTAATTTAAGAGGCTCATCAGTTGTTCTAGGCTGGTTAAAATTTGAAGAGAACCTCAATGTTTTCCTGTTCACTGGCTAATGAAATGAATGCAGACTTTTGTTATCCTGCCTTTATTTTGGCTAAGGAGTAGAGGTAGAATCACTTAATTTTCAAGTGTTAAATCACATAACTATTCCTCCTAGGAGGTCCTAGGCACAGCAGTCCATTATGTAGTACTTGATCAGAAAATAAAGAACTTAATATTTTGACTAGATGGATTACAGAAGTTTTTAAGCAGGCCCTGGTAGTTGGCAGGTTGGTTGAACAAGTTTTTGAAGCCAGCTAACCAGCTGTGGAAAAATTGTGGAAAGGTGACTGAGACCCCCAGATAAATAGCTTTATAGTTCACATACAGATGTAGGGTTTTAAAAATAAGTGGGGTTTGGCGGAAAAAAAAATAACACCTCACAAACAAAAAAAAAAGCATAAACCCACTCTTTTTGACGTTTCACTGTAGTGTTGATTATTTTTTTTTCCCCCAACTGAATTTTTTTGTATTGTATCCAAGAAAGAGAATACATGTTGGTTCTCATTAGTAAACCTTGTTCAAAAATATTTGCTTATATCCATGGAAAAGTTAGTAGAACATGTGTGTAAAAAGTATCAGTGGATAGTTGAATGCATCCACAAAGGAAGTGATCAGCAAATTGCCTATAACATATAAGATTACTAATAGATACATGTTTGTCCTGGCTAAAACCAGAGGAACAACTTTATTTTGTGGTCTAATGATTATATTAATGCACATTATGTATTGCATTTCAAATTGTTGTTTGATGGGAGGTTTGTAAATGAGCAGGCAGTTAGATAAGCAATATATACACAAGGGTACAGTCAAAGGATGTAAAAAGCAGAAATTGTGAAGGGAGTAGTGTTTGACTGTTACACGTTTAATGAGAAGCCCCAAACAGCCTTTTGTGCCAATAAATCCATGTGAATGTCAGACAGGCTAAATGACATTATATACACATAGGGAGTTTGAAGAGATGTAGAGCATTGCTATGAGAAATACAATGACTTCCGAAGACTCGATTCATTTTATATTGAGGGATTGGGATTTTTTTAAGCAAGTTGTGTGGGAGAGGAAGGAGGTGCAAAAAGGGATTACAGTATTTTTCAGCTCTGCACTTTTAGCATTGGAGGGCAAAAACATGCTGTCACTTAATTTTGCTGTGCTACTTCCTCCTATTCTGTTATTCTTCCTCAGCTTCTTTCCCAAACTCACTGTGATGCTCTGTGGTAAGCAGCATGGCTTTATTTTTCATTTGCTTCCTTTTCAGCAATAACACCGGGGATAATGGTATCATCGGTGAGACCAACCAAAATGACTCTACCCAAACAATTCACGACAGTTCAAGGGTACAGGCTCTGCACTCACAGAACTCACCTGGAGTAATGGTTAGTACATGGTTTTCTGTAATAGTGTCTTCACTTCATGCAGTACACAGCCTACCACACGGAGTTTTGCATTGCCAGGTAATGATCACTTGAAGCGTAGGTCTGCCCTGAGGAGGAAGGGTCGTTCTGTGGATCTACTAGGTATACCACTGCTGTCAGTCAGCCTTGTCCTAAAGATTTGGGTTTGCAAAGCTGAAGCTGGTATACATAACTTACACTTCTTAGGAGGGGTCTGTATGCTCTATAGGTACCAAATGGCCTTTGTAAGTCTTGCCAGGAGCAACTAGTTTTCGTGGCTGCTTTGAGAGAAGGGAGAGGCTAATGCAATCTGAGCAGCCTCTTATTGCCTTGGCAGCATTAATAATTTGGTTTTGTTTAAGTAGACTTATGCTTATAAAATCAACCCAACACATCTCTTGAGTATTTAGACAAAGCATAAAAAGCATTATTTAAATCTGGGAGGTGCCTACATAAGGTTAAAAATACATGTATGCGCACTCCATGCCATCGGCCATGCTTTCTAAATCAATAGTGCATGAAGTGATGAAAGGGATGTGTGTAGATGTTATTATTAAAGGAAAAAATAGGAAATACCCATGAGAAGGTTGAAGAGTTAAGTATCCAAAAAAATTGAGAAACAATGAATTCTGTCTGTAATCTTAAGCTACTCCCCAGGTATACTGTGATAAAGTCTTTAATTATGTGATCCCATGCTATTTTTTCTACAGGACTCCTGCCTCAGTCAGTGCAGAGGATGGTTAGTGATCTCTGAATAAGTAGCCATTTGATACTTCATTCTGTCTTCATATCCCTCCACCCGTACCCGATGTCCCTATTTACTGCAAACTGTTCAAATCCTGGTCTGAATCAGAACTATTTCCTCATTTCCTGGAGTGTTTTTACCTTTTTGTAGCATTTGTATGATTCACAGACATTAGTAGTTTTCTTTTATGAGGTAAAATATTTTCCACCTTGTTTCTGTCCTAGTCCCCATTATTCTGGTATTTGTCCATTCTGCAAATCCATTTTTTCTTGGGATCTTGTCCAAGTCTCCCACTTCCAAGTACGTAGGTTGGGTCTTGTCAAACCTAGTCTCCTGTTTTTCCTGTCAGGATACTACCATGAAATTTTAGGAGACAATAATTATTTCCTCTTGGTTTTGGTGCCTGTCAGCCAGAAGAGAGCTACTTTCATTTTTCCCAATGACTTTTTTTTCTAGTTATGCACTTAGGCTATTGAATTTAGACTCTTGTAGTATTCCTCTGGAGTACTGTGTTTAGTTTTGAGCTCTCTGGTGAGTTCCCACAGACATTGACCTGCTGATGAGAATCCAGCAGAGGCCACCAAGAGGATTTAGGAATGAGGTACATGATGTATGAGGACAGGCAGATGGGATGTTTTAGCCTTTGTAAGACTAAAATCTTTTGTAAGACCACAAGAGTTGGCTGCTGTCTTCAGCTTCCTATGGAAAGTTTTACAGAAGACTGGGCACATTCTTCACAGAGGTGCCCATTGACACAATAAGAAGCTGCAACTTGCAGCCATGGAAAAATATAATTAGATCAATTGTATTTAAAGTTTTTTGTGTGTTTTTTTTTGTGTTTTGGGTTTTTTTGTTTTTGTTTTTTATTTTCCCCTACCAAGAGGGTGGTCAAATACTGGAAGAGGTTGTCCAGAGAGGTTGTGAAATCTCCGTCTTTGGAGATATTCAAAGCTCTGGTGGAGATGGCCCTGAGCAACCTGCTCTAACTGTACCTGCTTTGACTGTGTGTGTGTGTGTATGGCAGAGGGGATTTGGACTAAATAACCTCCAAAGCTTCCTTGCAATCGAAATGATTCTATGATAATTTAGTGGCTCTGTCCTCTAGTTTTCCACTGAGAAATTGTTACCAAGTACTGGAGACCAAACTTTTCATTTTAGTAACTTGGAAACACATAGCTGGAAAAGTAGAAGAGATGAACACAGTCTATTCCTTAATTATTAAAAAAAAATAATAATCAGGATTATGCACTGCAAAATGTTTTTAAAAAAAGTCTTATTTTTTTTTTCCTCTCCCCAAACATCACACACAATTGCAATGATGCTATTTGGAGCATGATTGTTCTATAAACATCTTCCTCACCCACCCCTTGCATTTGTGCAAGGTATGTGTCCAAATTTCAGTGATGTTAAGCAACTTACTGATGCTGTAATTAACCTTTGATTAGATAGCTATTGCATTGATAGATGTTTTTTCCAACAGAATTTAATAAATGTCCATGCTAATTTTGTGTGTTTCTTTATATTTTTAGGAGCTGCCAACACGGGAAACTATTGAAGATCTCAGAGGTATCTTAAAGGCTTTATAAATCCCTTTAAACCTTTGTTTAATCATTGCTTGCCACAAAAAAAAAAAGGCACAGAGGACCCCATGGCAGGTTCTGTTGTGCCTCATGTTAGGAGCTGAATGGAAAAGCTCGAACAAAATCTCAAGGGGAACAGATTGGGCTCTTAGCTGTCAGCCAAGTTGCTTAGGATGCAGCCTTTTGGTGAAAATGCAAGTATCTCTCCCCATTTTGATATGGGGGGATTAAAGAGCCTTCCCCCCATGTTCTTGGGAAGCTTTAAACCAAAATGCTCAGATTGCATCTTAAAGCCCTTAAACATCTTCTGACTGTAGACTTCTGTTGTGATTGTTGATCTTTAGCTCAGTAGTGTATTCCACTGGAGTATTCCAGCACACCTTGCTTTGCCTACAGTTCCAGTGCTTGAGATATCTCAGTATATTTCAGTTTGTCGTCTTTTTGTTAAGGTTGATTGCCATATCCTGTGGGATCATTTAGGAATTGCACAAAGTGATGTAACAAACTTCAGCTGCACTGGCTTATTTTTTCTTTCATCTCTGCCTAAGTGGGGATAATTCTGTAAAATATTTTATTTTTGATATTAGCTGTTTCTTGAGCTATTTTGACTATTTAAATTAAACAGACATGCTGCTACACCTGTCTTGACCTGGAAGGATTCCAACTTGCTTTTATAGTATTTCACATACACCTAATAAAAAAGATCCTTGCTTAGGAACTGTTTTAATCAGCTACATCATCTGTGCTTCCTTTGCTCTGCTCTGGATCAGATTTTGCTAGCTAAAGATCATACTTCAATAACGCATAGTGTTCATGTTTGTGAGGCCTAACTCCCATGTGTCTTTTTTTAGGTGTTATGGTATTAGAAGACCAGGCTGCACCACCAGTTTCACCTACCTCACCCTGTATCAAAGCAGATGTATTACCTGTTTCTACAGCCTCTGCTTCAGGTGCCACTACATCAGCAATAGCGACAAAACCAGCTGCTATGGAAACAATTTCTGGTAATGGAATAAGTGAAAAAGGAGGGGATGGACAGCCATATGGACAGCATGGATCCCAAGATGTTCTTGTGGACAGAGATGTAGCTAAAAATTTCTCCAATATTTCTTCATCACAAGGTGATATTTTAAGGACTGGAGTTTCTTCAGAGCCATGGGACAGTGAAAATTCAGTTATTTCAGACCATTTGAGTAATCCTAAAAGCTACAAAAGAGAGAAAGTGCCAGAGGGATCACCACAGATAGGCTTCACCAATAATTGCCCACAGTGCAATGCCATTGCAACCAAAGATCCTGAGCACGTGGGAAGTTCTTGCCATGCTAGTAATATCCATGAGGACCTTGATTGCTCAAACAGTGAGACTGCTGTTGCAGTTGTGGATAACTCTCTTCCTGGAGACCAGCTATGCGAGCCCATTAAAATTGTCATCACAATGAGTACTACACCAAACACCACCCTCAGTGACCTAGCGGGCTCTGTCCACCTAAGGGCTCTGGGAACTGAGAGAATGTGCTCAGCTGTCGAGTCCGGTATAGTTACAGCAGGTTGGTCAAGTCAGCAAACTCATGAACAGCTCAGAATCCCTGTTATCACTTTTGACTTGTCTGATGACAGTAAAGGTAAGGCTTACCCAGAAGTTAGTGAAAGTGAAAGAACTCCAGAAATTTTAAAGGCAGACCTGTCATCCAACCAATGCTCTGGCTATGAATCGGGTGATGCAGTGAAGGAACACAGCAACCCAGCAAATACTCCTTTAGAACCTAACACTTGTTCAGATCCAAATCAGGAGAATGCTTCTGAAAATGTGCAGACTGTGGATTTAACTTCTAAGGAAGACCTGCAGAACCTAGACCCGCAGTCCTGTAGAACTGCTCATGAAAAGAGGCACATGCGGGTGCTGAGTGTAGACAGTGGAACAGATGTGCTTTTAAGTAAGAATTTCATGGAGGTATCTGACAAAGAAAAGACCTTGCCAACTTCTAAATCAGATCTAGAAGCTAAAGAAGGACAGGTGCCCAATGAATCTAACTTTCTAGAGTTTGTCTCCCTCCTGGAATCCATTAATACCTCAAAGATGAAGGCATCTAATCAATCCACTGTCAAAATGGAGACAACAAAGGAAAATGGGCTTGTTGGAGGTATGATGCATGGTTTACAACTCTTTTGGAATAAAGAAGTTTTGACTAGTTACATTATTTATAGCAGCTTAGCCCGACATCTGCAGTAGGGCAAATTCTTGGAGGAGAACTAGGTTTGCTAATAGGGCCACAGAAGGGCTGGGCTTGGTGGGACAAGGTGATTTAGTGAAAGTGTGATAGCGTCAGCTGCAGTTCTTTGAATATTTTTATTTTCTTAAAGATTTTCCTTTGGAGAAAACCTAATGCTAACCCCAGTAGGTGTCTGGTATGTATCTAGTATTCTGTATGAGAATAGCATGCATTTGGCAGGCCTGGATTTTTGGAATAGCAAAAATATCTTACAAAAATGTGTATAGCTATAGCATTACAGCTGCCCTTGCCCATCTTAACAGGTGCATGTTGAAGAGTTGTCTGTGTGTGCCTGTAAGTATGTGGAAATCTGGGACGATGGTGATGGTGCAACTTCTAGCTAATACATGGGTGTGCATACACACGTATTCCTAAACTTCCTGCACAGTTGTGGGTTGGTTTATGATAATGAAAAAATCATGTATTTCTTCTCAATAGGTAAGAGTTTTGATTTTTAGTTGCTTAAAACTAAAATATTTGGGTTTTAAGGAGGAAAGTCTGGTGGTGTTTTCAATGAAAGCCCCCAGTATTTTAAAGAAAAATGGTATCTTCCCATGCAAGTTCCCATTTAATCAAAAGGACTTCTTTTAAAACAAAAAAATCTCAATCATCTAATTTTAAAACCTATATGCAATCCAACTTATGGCTTTTATATAGAAATATCTGGTTTTAATCGGCATTCTCATTGCTGCCACCTAACTCTGTGACTGCTTTCTGTTAGGAAACAATATTGTTTGTAGTGTCTTTAGCAGCTGTCTAGGCAAAACTAGCATGACTGTTTTGTGAGGATGCGAGATCCAGTGCAGTGAAGGTGGGTGCAATCTCAGGGTACTTGCCAAGTGACTGGTGCAATTGGTTTAGAAGATCTGGGCCAAAGCGAAATAAGACAACCTGTATCTTCCCCTTCTCCACAATGTTTGGTTTGCCTTAGATCCTATAATAAGCTAAGAGAGCCTAAGAGGATGCAATCTCAATACCTATTTTGCATGGAAGGTAAGAAACTTAATTGTGCTCAGCAGAACAGCTTGGCGCTCCTGTTTTACCGTGGTATCCTTGTCCTTAGACAGGCTCTAGGGAGTCTCTGCTCCTTCGGCTTGTTCCTGCAAGAACCTTCTATTACATGAAAAACACACAGCTGATTTCAAAGTTTTTCAGCTTTTTTAAAAAACAAATGTGAAATTCATATTTTTATCTTGTTTAAAAAAAAAAGTAGATACTTTTATTTTCTTGATGTGTCATCTACCTGTAGATTCTGTTTACCTTTCACTTTGCCTTTCCTCTCTTTCCTCATACCTGTCCTATTAATTACATTAGACCCATATTTCATTCTTTCACTTGTGTCCTTTTTTCGTTCCACTTTATATTTCTAATCCTGTGCCTTCTCTTCCCCTGTTCATCCCTTCTCAGTTTAGCCGCTCTACACCCCTCCTGTGCGACCTCCTTATTTGCCTTCCTCTTCATACTGCTTCTCTCTCATCTTTCCCTCTGTTGTTCCTAGCAATCCACACTGTTGCTTTTCTTGCCTTTTCCACTCTTGAGCTCATCTAAAGCCATTGCCTCCCTGCGGCTTGCCTTCACTTATCCTGGACTTACCCTTCTCTCCATTCCCAAGTCAAATTTTGCTCCTCCTGGGCCTGGTGCCTCTCTTCTGGTCTCTTTTACCCATCTCTCCCGCCTTCTGCAGAGCAGTTCCTATCCTGCTCTGTTGAGTTTATCAGCCTGCCCGGCTGGCTCCAGTCTGTACTCCCTGGTTTCCTAAGACCTGTGCTGAGCAATCCCTGCTTTCCATCGCAGCCTGCTCAGCCGGTCTCCTGCTGAGCCCGGAGAGCCTCGCCAGGTCCCCAGGGTGCTGGGGGTCAGGTCCAGCATCACCTTCCTCTGCAGCAGCAGGCAACAAGAGGGAGGGTCGTGGCAAGCGGATTGCGATCTTTGCCACTCCTCAACCATGAAGAGGAATATTCACACAAGAATTTTACTTGTGTGGTGTGACTTAGCTGGAAAAGAGAAAAATAGCGCAGCTGATCTGCAAAGGGCTTTCAGACATGAACCAAAATAACTCGGATAATCCAAACAGGGAAGATTAAAAAGAAAGCAATGGGTAATCAGAATATATCAGACTCAGATTCTACAGGGGCAAAAAAAACCCAACAACAAATGAAAACTTTATGAACATGTGTGTAGTTATTGTGCTTTAGATCTGGCAAACGAGATTCATACTGGAATCCAAGATCCTGAGGAAATAGGAGGATTCTGCTCTTTTCCTTCAAACCAAGCTGTTACTTAAAGCGACCTGAACTGAATTTCCTACCTTCCTTTTACTCAAGTCTGTATGTTTGTGAGGTGGTGAAGTAGAGCTGCATATGCATATAATGAAGCAGTCCTGTTCGTTTCTGGTCTGGGCCCAGCAAGTGCCACCCTGGGAAAGGAGCAGGCCGGGAAGGGGGTGCCCCGCAGGAGCGGGGATGGCGGCTGTGGCTCCTGTCGCTGCGAGATGCCTCTTGAGCCTCAGAACCGTGCTGTGGGAAAAAACAGATTCAATCTAAACTCTTCAAGCTAGGGAGAGGTAGTTCAAAGGCAGTTATTTTTAAGAGCAAGTAGGCTTTATTTTCCAGCCTAGTCAGAACGTGCTGTTTGCTAAAATAAATTACTATCATTAGTGGCAGCTTCCCCACAGTAAGACTGGATTTTAGGAATGAGAAAGACTCTAATTTGTTTACAGCCTTGCAATTAGAAATATGCTTTAACAAAATAGCATCTTAGAACAAATCTGAATAAATGTTATTCCCACATTAAAGTGGTTCTGAAAAAAACAAAAAAAAGTGTGTGTGTGTGGGGAATACAGAGCGAGTCAAGCAATGCACCAGTTGTTTTGAGGGAGGAGGTTGGTTGTGTTTGTTTTTTGTTCTTTTAACCTTGCAAACCGCCTAATTGGCAAAAGCTAATAATAGATGCCTGGTCCAAATGAGCATGAAATGCACCGCACAAAGGTGTTTATTAGGCAACGTGAGAAACTTGGCAAATTCCTGGAAAGCTGGATATTCAGAGCTGCTGTAAAAAAAAAAAAGCTGAAATTTTGCATAATTTGAAGAATGTGGGGAAATGTCCTCATCAGAACAGTCTTGCAAGTGAATGCCATGGATGGGGTTTTGTTATGGGTGCTACCTCCACACACTTGTGAATTGTGTGGAAACGGAAGATAAATCTTCTTGACTACGTAAGCCTTTGCCAGTAGATACCTCAGTAAAATGCAATACAAGAAAGTTAAAGCCTTGCTTAACACTACCAAGGGTGCCAGATTTAACGTGTTAAAATACAGGACATAAAAAAATCTGTCTCTAAGGGCTGTTCTGTTGCCACCCCATCTCCTTCAGATCGTGAGAAAGTACCACTGACACTGTTGCTAAAAATGACTTTCAGGCCAGTGTCCTTTCAGTTTTGAATCAAACTTGCACCGCCCACGTAATGAAAGCCTGTTGAAGGGAAACTGCAAATTTTCTTCAGTCTGAGATACATAAGGAAATTTGGGTTTATTGGGTTGTGTTGGGTTACTCTGACATGACTGGAGCTGAGTAAGAGCAGCTCTGGATCAGACTTGCGCAGGGCAAAGGCTCATGTGTGTTCCCTGTGGCACAGCTGACTTGTAATCTAGGACAGGTAATGTTATCACCCAGGGAGCAAAGCCCACCTTGGGAGCGGTGGGGACCGGCGTGGGAGAACATAAACCAGGACTGCGTGGTCTGAATTTGGATGTTTTGCAGGCTCTTTTTAGAAAAGGTACTCATCATTCTGGGCAGTGCGCAAACCACAACCTCGAGTGAGTTCTTCTGGATCCCAAGCAATTACCCTTCTCCTATAAAAAACTAAAACATACTCCTGTGGATATTTTTAGGCTCCTCAGGTTTTTTTTTTCCCTGCATGTGAGAAAGAGGGCTGTTGCCTGCCATGTAATCATGGGGAAGAGGGATCTTGTGCATTGAGTCACCAGCCCAAGTGACAGCCATGGCAGGAAGTGACAGCAGGGGACTTTGCTGGCAGGCGGGTAGCACCTAGGACACAAAGCCCTGCCAGGTGCTCACTCTTCTGGCAGAGCATCTGTGTGCCATCCCTGACTCATGCCAGAGAGGGACCATGTGGTGTTTGATGCCCCTCTTTGGATGGGGAGCAAACGGCATGCAGAACTCTGTTCTCTAAATCTGATATTTGATGTGTAAGGCTTGATGGGTTTAGATTTTAAAATTTCAGTCTTTAAATCAAAGAGGTGATAGTATGTTTGATGACAAGGCTGACACCTGTAAAGAAACTACAAGTTTATTTCAGAGGTCTCTATTCTGGCATAATTGTTAGGTATAAAGATTAGACTACTTACCCGAGATTTTAAAAACCTTGATTTTTATTTTTCTTCCAGTTCTGCTACTGACCTAGGAGATTGTTTTAAACAAGTCACTTCTGTGCTTAAGTCTCCCGGTTCTGTAACAGGTACAATGAGTATCGCTAGTTTTTCCTGTTGTATCAGGATTAATGTGGTAATCCTTATTAATGGATAATCCTATGTGCTTCTTAATTCCCATGTTGAACTTTTATAGCAATTCTTGGACTGTGTCAGGTTCCCTGGGTGCTCCCATTTTTTGGTGGGTGACCAGCTTTAATGTCAGATTTTTCTTTTAGTGTATTTGTGGCATAATAGGCAAATTTGGGTTGTGAGAATAAAGTTCGTAAGATAGATGTTTCTGCTAAAGTAGCCGGTGAAGAAAGGGTTGGGAATGTCCTTAGAATGCATTCTCCCGGGGTATGAATAGGACACTTCACAACTTGTAGAGCTTTTGTTTTATGCTGGTACTAACATGAGCGTAGAGTGATTTGAAATCTCTGCAGCCGAATGGGCAAAAACTGTATTTTAAAGTGAAACTTTCTATTTTGGAGTGTAGTGTTGTGGAAGGAAGTAGATTCTGTAGCAAAGCAACTAATGAACAGAAGAGACTCAGGCTTAATTCTGCTTGACCAGATTTCAAACCAGATGGCATTTGAAATTACGACAACAGTGGCATTTTAACTTAAAGGACTGAGCTGTGGAGACTGGGATAGGGATATACAAGTAAAAGGTGAGGAGAAACATCTGGGAGACTCTGGAGAGAGGGCACAAAATAGCAAAAATCTTTTGGAGAAAAGTTACAGAGCAATAAAATTTCATTCTAATTACCTAATAATAAGGCAACTTTAAAGTTGATATACACTGGCAGTTGGTTATCACGATTACTATATGTACAAAGGCTGCTCCGTTTCAACTGTAGAACTGTTTTCAGCCTCCTCCCAGCTTGGACTTTGGTCTTGTCTGCAAAGATGATTTGGGATAGCTAAAATCTGTTCCACAAGTGAAAAAAGTTACACGGCAAAGAAAATTTTGGTAGTGCAACTGCATTTAAATTACAAACTAATTTGTCAGTGTTAGTATGTTATGTTTTTAAGTATGTTGTTATGCTGTTAGAACTGTTTAGTGCAAAAAAAAATGTTTACAGGATGTATCCTATACTCCTATGGGACATATAAGAAATTTTTATCTTGGTAAGGATTTTACCAGCATAACTAAAGGATGTATCTTGTGCTCAACAAAAATACAAAAATGGTGTACAGACCAAAACTGGGTTGTTTGTGTAGGATTCTTCTGAATTGCCCTTCCCCAAGCCTGACTTAGCCACGAATCCTGATCGTTATGCCTCACATATGAGTCATGTGGGATATAATTTCCAGATAAATACGTTATTTGCAGAGCCTGGGTCTGAGCTTGGGGCTTCTGCGAGCCCAACCATGTGTATGCCAGAGACATGTGGAACAGTGGCTCGGGGTAAATGGCTGTGGTAGGAGGCCACAGCCATGTTATGCTTTTTTACTTTTCTCTTGCTCTTGGAGAGGGTTTTTCCTAGTAACTTGAGCTTTGCCAGCACAATTTGCATGCAAGGAGCATTTGGTGACGTAGAGCCGATTGCGTACCCTGGCAGAACACTCCCAGTCTAGACACCTCTATCTCCATTTAAATACTGAAGGTGTAAGTCACTTGGAAGAAAATGACTAATAATCACAAAAACCAGTCACAAACTCATCATAGCCCACCTTTCCAGTGCTGGAAGTACTCATAACCATGCTGTTGTCTGATTGGCATATAAAGCCTGTAAGAAGTAGTACATTTATGTTTTTATTATTATGACTGTTTACCACTGCAGGGAAAAGAAGTCTGCAAGGCTTGTGGTTTGGAATGGAAAAGAGAGAGGCATTTTCTAAAACCACTAGATAATCAAATTAAAAAATCTTTTTAATTGTTCCAGCCCTAGAGCTAGTTTTGGGCAATATGGGACCAATTAGATTATTAAAACCACAGTTTCTGATCTCTATCAATTATTCTTACAGTTTCAACAGCCCAAGCCTTTAGGAAGGTGATTTCAGTGAGGTGTTTGTGGTCCATCACCTCCCTCAGGTACAGTTGCATCATTAAGGGGATGCTTCAGTAATGGCACAGTTAAATAAGGCACAGTTTCTGCTTAAAATGGAGTTTAAATCTTTAATTAGGAAAGGAAAAAAGTGTTGTCTGCTCCCCTGCCTGCTTCCCCCCTCCCTCCCCAAATAGAATAAAGTACATCTGGAAGACCTATTGAATTTTGTCACCATGCACAACAGATACAAAAGATTTCCCTAAATCAAACTTACGGTCATTGTATTTATTGTAGAAGAAGTCAGGATCCTTGGTTGGTGTGTGCTACAGAAAGAGAGCAGGAGACTCAGAACACTGACAGTGTTGTAGTGAAATCCTTATCTCTCCCCCCCCCTTTGTGGAAGCTGAAGAAACACTGCTGTTCCAAGCAGGAGTTAGTTACACGGTGTCTTTATCTCTACTGCCCGTTCCCTCGTGCTTCTGGTACCCTGGCTGGTGGGTGTCTGGGGCCCCAGTGAGCCTCGTCAGGCTTGGTGCTGCTCATTGTGCTTCACAGTAAGGGCTGAGACCTGCTGGGACAACATGTGGTGGTACAATTAAAGTTGCTCTTACTATTTTGGTGCCCCCCCCCCAAAGTAAGCGCAAAGTGTGTGCAGTGAAAAGTGGTTATGTGTGAGTGTCTGAGGCTTTAGGGTATTAGAGGGGTGTGTCCTGTGAATTGAAACTGGTGTAGAGATGTCTTAACTCCTGAAGGTAGGTTTGTTTGTAGAGCTAATGTGTTATTAGATCAGCTGATACGGTTGGAGGAAAATGAGACAGGTGATCTGAAAGGTCTGCATATCCAAAAGCTTGTTTGCTTTTTTCAATTAATTTCAGATGGCCTAGTAAGAGATACTATGTCTCTCCAAGCCTTGAATCTGTTTTATCCTTAGACCATCTTAGCTATGACACCACTGTTTCTTGACTGGTGACTCTTGCAGGTTAGGATGGTAATTGTACTGGTAGGGAATATGGTTTAACAAATGGAATTTTTTGTGGGGGAAATTTCTGTGTTTTTTTCTTGATTAAATTTCTAAGGCATTTAAACAGCAGGTGTTGCAAGAAGTCTGGGTACATTTCAGTACACCTTGCTTAGTGCAAGAAGCTACGGGACTGACTGAGGTATCTCCAACAAGCACCACAAAAAACCATATTTTTTTCTTCATTTAAAGCATTTAATTGTGCGACAGCACCTGGTGGTGATGAAATCACTGTCTTAGTTCACTTTAAAATCCTAACAGATTTTTTTTTTAGTTTACAGTCAAAGCACAGTTGCAAAATGTTTCACTATTCAACGTGAATATTAGTAACTAAAAGAGGCTATTGCTTGAAAGTTGTACGCATATATAAGTAAATGGCATACATGTGTAGAGAGGTAATATAAATATAATTTGTATTCAAATTTGTATTCAAAGTAGTAGAAATTGGACACGTCCATCACGTATATTTTAAAATCTATAGCTCTGTATTTTCCATGCATAAGAAAATCTACTGTGAAACTGTTTAGCCAGTTTGTCCTTTGTCCTGCATCAGGTGTGTGGCTGGTGGGGAAGAGGGATTAGGCAGCTACCTGCTTTCTCATCCAAGAGCTCTATTTCCTTTGAAGGTGCTGCTTTGCCTGTTGTAAAAGGGGAATGGGCCAGTGCTTCTGCTTTTCCACTGCCAGTATACATAGCTTGGGAACAAATTACAGCCCCCAGGGAAGCAGCCTCTTACCATTCTAGGTTAGGGACAGATTGCTTCCCTCTGAAACAATGGGAGAAGCAAAGCAGAAATTCTCACTCGTTTGTCCTTTGCTTCATGCAGCCTGTTCTTGAAACAGCCCATTCATGCAGCCTCATCCAGTCAGAGTACCTCCTCATCCAGATTCCTGTGATGGTATTGTTTTAAGTAATTTTAATGTTTTCCATAAAACTAGTAATTACTGCAGTGTTTTAGCTTTTCTTTTTTAGATGCTCTTGTTAGGTAGCTAATGAATGAAACTCTTGACAATCATCTGCAGAGAGTGGCTCCACTTCACTGCCCTGTTTTCCAGATAGCCAGACGACGGAGAGAAAAGAAGAAATGGTGGGAACAGAAAAGCACTGTGAGCAACTTCCTAAACAGGAAAGATCAGATGTACAAAGCCAAGATCATGCTAGTACTAGTCCAGTGCTACCAGAGTCTGCCAAATTTGCAGCACTGTAAGGCCAGTTTACTTTACAATTTTGTACTTCAAAGTTATGATGTAAGCTGTTTTGTTTCACTGAGTAGAAATGACATAAACTTTTAATTAACCTCTCTTTCTTTTTGTTTTATTGAGAACAAGAAAAAAGTTCCTCATAGTAGTTTTGAAACATTTTTGTGTCAAGTTACCAGGGCAACAGGCAAAGGCAGATAATCTACCGGGTAACTTCTCAGCAAGACAGTTCTGTCTTGCAAGTAATAAGCGGACCTGAGGCATCTGTGCAAGATGAGCTATCCGTGGATGCAATGCACGTGTTCATAGATGAAAATGGTGAGTTTCTGTAGTTGAAATAATTGCAATGTGTGAGGAAATTTCTAAAGAAACTTTTGATGCCCTGGAAGGATATTTCTCTTGTAACTTACTGATTAGACATTTTTCCATGTGGATGAAAGAAAAGGGCTTAGTAATTTAAAGTCAGATTAGCAGTAACTAGAGTTTTCAAAATCCACCAGTGACCATCACAGACCTGAGGCTTTCACAGTTCATGAAGTTTATCTTACATCATCCTCAAAAGATGCTGACTAGGCCAGAAGACTACTTCTGTCTTTGCAGTAGAACCCCTGGTGCTTTCTGCGTGGTGAGGAGTTTTGCACTGGCCTGCCTGGGCAAAATGTTCCTCCTTTTTACTGTTTTGTTCTGCTGGCTCAGACGGAACTCTGTCTTATAATGTGGTGGTTGCTGTTGTTGGGAGTTGTGGCTTGCTACCTCTTTAAGAGAATTAACAAGTGACCTAGTGTTGCCCCATGCCTGTGCTTGGTATGCTGCTGCTCTGCAGCTATTCCTCGAGGTGGAAGCTGTAATATCATAGAATCATAGAATGGTTTATGTTGGAAGGGACCTTGAAGATCATCTGGTTCCAACCCTGCTGCCATAGGCAGGGACGCCTCCCACTAGACCAGGTTGCTCAAAGCCCCATCCAGCCTGGCCTTGAACACACTTCCAGGGATGGACCTTCCACAGCTTCTCTGGACAACCTGTTCCAGTGCCTCACCGCCCTCAAAGTGAAAAATTTCTTCCTAATGTTTAATCTAAACCTGCCCTCTTCCAGTTTAAAGCCATTCCCCCTTGTCCTATCACTACATGCCCTAGTAAAAAGTCCTTCCCCAGCTCTACTGTAGACCCCCTTTAGGTACTGGAAAGCTGCTGTAAGGTCTCCCAAGGTCTCCCTGGAGCCTTCTCTTCTCCAGGCTGATCTCAGCCTGTCTTCATAGGAGAGGTGCTCCAGCCCTCTGATCATCTTTGTGGCCCTCCTCTGGATCCCACTCCAACAGGTCCATGTCTTTTTTATGTTGGGGGCTCCAGAGCTGGATGCAGTACTGCAGGTGGGATCTCAATATACGTGGTGGTGGTTTGTTTGAACTCCATGTAGTGTCCTGTGAGGTACTGGCCCACACCTCTGAAACGCAGCTGTCCCTAAAGCTGTGTTTCCCTTAAAGCTACGTTCAAAACCAGTGTGGAATAAGTGCTCGATAGCTGGGTTCGTGACCACAGAGATGCTTTGATTTTCTGCCAGTTCCTCCTGGCCCTGCTTTCAGCCCCTGGTGTGCTGTGGGGCTAAAAGCAGCAGCTGCCAGTCAGGCAGATGGCATGACCTGTGTCAATGAGCAGTGACCCTTCACTTTCTGCTGCTTATGCAAGGAGGGAGTAGCAATGGCTACACTTTTAGCAGAATTTTTCCCTGCTTTGTACCTCCTGATCTCACTTTTGTGAACTGAAGGAAAAAAAATCTGATGATTTCACATTTTGCAGTGAACTTGTATTGATAAGATGAGCTTTGCACTTACTTTACATACCTTTTGAATTTTCACTGTAACTTCTGTGCTTTGATTTGTCTCAGGTTTTCAGTTGTTCAAATGTTAATTTGCTTTTTGAAGTCTAAAGTAAGCCTACTGCACAGACTGAAAACTATACTTATAAATGTGCCTGACCTAAAAAGTATTTCTTTATAAACTTTGTAAAACAAATGATCATATCTCTGAACTGATTTTTTCCTCTGTATTTTCTGAAGGGGAAATTCGATCCTGTTATTTAAAGGCTGGCTGTCAGAAGGAAGGAAATTTTCGACATCAACTATCAAATTGTGATTGTATTTCAAATGCTCAGTAAGTAAGCCCTTATTTTTAGACATGTTAAAAGTTTTCATTGCTAGAAGCTATGCAACTGACTGTAGCTGTGAAAGATGCATATGAAGAGAAGCACTGGAGAATAAATATGCTAAACTATTTTAGAGATGTCACGTGTTCTGTGCTAAAGTAGTGACTGCTTTGTAAGAATATTGATAAGGAAAAGTGAAAAAGAAAACCAGAACTATCCAATGTGCTTTCATTAAATTAAGGGAATAGCCAAAGACAAGTCTGGTGATTGTGAGTTAGGTTGTAAATAAAACAAAGTGGGACCAGTAAGGGTTACCAGCTGTTCTCTCAACCTTGGCTTGCTTGCTGTCCATGCCTGTTGGGTCCTTTGTAGATTTTTAGTGCTGTGTCAGTATCAGGCAGTGACACTGCTTCCTGTGGATTCTAGCTGCAGAGCTTTTCACCTTGCATAAAATCTCTAAAAATACTTTGCCCCTCTGAAAAGGTATCTGAGCAATTTTTTTCTTTTTTCAAAGGTATTTTTGGAGTGATCTACATAAATCCCATATTCATTACTGTGGTTTTCACATTCTGTGTGATCTGTTGTTTGCATATTGGTAAAATGAATTTTAATTATTCAGAAGTATTTTTATTAAATAACTGTGTTGTTCATACCATTATACAGCATTTGGAAAAGTTGGGTGGGAGGTGAAAAGGGTCATTGTTAGTAGTAAATATTGTTCTTCAAGTGTTTGGCTTTCAGTGGAGACTCTTGAAAAGCTTGGGACCATGTTAAGAGCAGTGTTAGCATTTTGGCTAGAATGCTGTTACGAGAGACATGATACACCTAGGTCCTAGAAAGACCTACACCTAGGTCTTTCTCCTCAGGGCTGCTCTCCAGTCATTCCCCGCTGAGCCTGTATTTGTGCTCGGGATTGCCCCGTCCCAGATGTAGGACCTTGCACTTGGCCTTGTTGAACTGCATGAAGTTGGCTTGGGCCCACCTCTCCAGCCTGTCCATAAATGCTTTTAATAGTCAGTGGACAAAGATTAAAAATAAAAAAAAAATTTGGGGTCATCTACAGTAGAAACATTCTGTCTGTCTTTGGCAAAAAAAAACCCTAAACAACCTGTTAGAGTTCAGTTTTGACCTTAAAATCAAACATTTTACTTTGGGGCTATTTAACTCTTGCAACCCTCTTTGTTTCACCTTGCACAGAGTACTCCCCTCCGCCCCCATCATATAATTGTGAACCTGAATTTGTCCTAAATTCAGAAATAGTTTACTGTCCCCTGACATTTATCAGTTAATCTGTTTTTTATCAAAAGAAGAACTATCTTCCTTCTCATATAAGAAATCCTTCTGAATCTGTTTTTGCTAGTTTGCTAGATGCTTACGTGACATCTCAGTACTATGTTAAGTACTATAGAATCATAGAATGGTTTAGGTTGGAAAGGACCTTGAAGATCATCAAGTTCCAACCCCCCTGCCATAGGCAGGGACACCTCCCACTAGACCAGGTTGCCCAAGGCCATGTCCAGCCTGGCCTTGAACACCTCCAGGGATGGGGCCTCAACAACCTCTCTGGGCAACCTGTTCCAGTGCCTTACCACCCTCAAAGTGAAAAACTTCTTCCTAATGTTCAATCTAAACCTGCCCTCTTCCAGTTT
>VUYV01000068.1:1087231-1122551 GCA_008711295.1 Anarhynchus alexandrinus
ACACTTCTTTTGATGCAGCCCAGGATGCGGTTGGCCTTCTGGGCTGCGATCGCACATTGCTGGCTCATGTTGAGCTTCTCGTCAATCAGCACACCTAGGTCTTTCTCCTCAGTGCTGCTCTCCAGTCATTCCCCGCTGAGCCTGTAATTGTGCTCGGGATTGCCCCATCCCAGATGCAGGACCTTGCACTTGGCCTTGTTGAACTGCATGAAGTTGGCTTGGGCCCACCTCTCCAGCCTGTCCAGTTACCTCTGGATGGCATCCCTCCCCTCCAGCGTGTCTACCTCGCCAAACAGCTTGGTGTTGTTGGCAAACTTGCTGAGGGTGCACTCAACCCCACTGTCCATGTTCCCAACAAAGATGTTGAACAGTACAGGTCCCAGTATCGACCCCTGAGGAATGCCACTCGTCACTGGTCTCCACTTGGACATCGAGCCATTGACTGAAGTCTTTGAGTGCGACCGTCCAGCCAGTTCTTTATCCACCAAGTGGTCCATTTGTCGAATCCATGTCTCTTCAATTTAGAGACCAGGATATCGTGTGGGACAGTGTCAAATGCTTTGCACAAGTCCAGGTAGATGACATCAGTTGATCTTCCTTTATCCACTGCCGCTGTAACCCCTTTGTAGAAGGCCACCAAATCTGTCAGGCATGACTTGACCTTGGTGAAGCCATGCTGGCTGTGACCTCCTTGTTTTCTGTGTGCCTCAGCAGAGTTTCCAGGAGGATCTGCTCCGTGATCTTGCCAGGCACAGAGGTGAGACTGACTGGCCTGTAGTTCCCTGGGTCCTCCTTATTTCCCTTTTTGAAAATAGGGGTTGTTTCCCCTTTTCTAGTTGGCAGGAACCTTGCCAGACCACCACGACTTCTCAAATATGATGGCTATGTTAAGTGAATTATTTTTAAGGAGTCTGCTAAACACTGTCAACAGAAGCAAGTTCAGATATTGTTTGCAGCCATTTACACGCATTTAATTTCTCAAGATCTGCACCTTTGCTGGAAATCTCGGAGTACAGTGACAGTTCAGGCTGGGGAACAGAACAAGGCAGCAAATACAAGTGGGTTCCCAGGACTGTTTCTGTATGGGAGTCAATGGGAAGACAGAACACAGGAGCCTTTCCAAGAACAGAGCAGCGTGAAGGAAAGTGCAAAGCAGAAGTTCCCATGAAAAACAAGGAAAGAGGACAAGGAAGCACGAAGCGTGCCCAAGTTGGTTTTTGCAGGGGCAGTTTACAATATGATTAGGTCAGAGAGATTGGTGAGAGCTGTTTGTTCAATGGGCAGTTCCTACCGTCTGTGCATAGTTTGAAGGGTAGCACAGGAAGAAAAGGGTTTTTGTTTTTTCTTCAGGTGTTCATCATCAAGTAATTTTGCATTTAGACAATATGGAACACTTACAGCCTATAGAAAAGAGGGGCAAATCTTTAAAGACAGTTTAGGAATGAAGTATCTTTCCTTCCCGCTTTCCCCTCTCCCCACCTGCAGGCATACACATCACTTATGTCAGGTTAGTTTCTTATCCATGGTTAAAGATAAGCAAAATAATCAGAGTTATTAACTAATGATCTTTTTATTACTGAAGAAAAAGGCAAATAGAATAAAATAAAACACAAGGTGTAATCAATGATCGCTTCAGCTACAGTCTCTTCTGTCTGTGGAGAGTTTGTGACAGAAATTATTCCCTTGAGCATGGGCCCTCCTCTGGTGGAGATGTTCATTGTGCGAGTAGTCCGTACTGACAGGAGATGCTGCTGTTATGAAAGGCCATTAGAGAAGAGACATGCAAAGCACCTCTGTGATGTCCTTAGCTTATCTCCCAGCCCATCAGAAAGTTAACTAAGGAGAAGACAATGACTCTGACAGTACTTCTTCATGAGTACTTGAGATGGCACAGAAACAATAGCTTTAGGCTTGGTGTCTGAATCCATTAATGAGCCATCCAAATTAGATTTTATGAGGTTAAAGGATGCAGGAGAAAATTAATGCCTGGACATACGAGGTGGCATCCTCCTTGAATAGGAGGGATTGGGGAGCCCGGATTTCAGAATCTACAATAAGCTTACGGAGAACAATTGATAGGTCTGCAGTAGATGTGTATAAGCTCTTAAAACACTTTCCACCAATCATGCTTGCTTTATAGTATTAAGATTAAGCTGTTCCTAGAGGGAAAATGTCGAACTGAGTTGAACCAGTGGAGTAACTATGTGGATTTGTATAGATCGTGGCCTGATGTGCTCCTTTACAAGGAGGAGAATTGGCCCAGGCCAGGTGATGGCAAGAGCCCTCTTGCTTTGGGAGTGTTGTTGGGAGAAGCAGCAGGTCGGAGGTGTTGGCATGCTTGGAGCTGTGGCACTTCTGGGTAAGGCTGCAGCTGGTGAAGGAGGAAGAAATTTGGACTGGGGAGGGTATGAACTCTGGCTGGTTTTGTCAAGAATAATGTCTTAAGAATTGGCCATATGTGAATAACTTTAAGTTATGGAAAACTGGAGAAGGTGTTTAAATAGAAGCCATTAAAGAAAGCCTTGAGGCAGATGATTAACTGATGTTTAAGGACCTTAAATTCAAATTACAACTTGGTATTTCTGTCAATTGAGTCCTACTATTGTCTGCTCCAGTAGTAAAGTCTTAACTGGTCTGACATTTCACAACAGTTTATTAGGGACTGAAATTAACGTAGTATTTCTATGGCCTGTAAACATTTTATCTTATTTTCTTGGCATGGCTTCTGAAATCCATTTCTCTCAAATAATGCGAAGTCTTAACAATGCCGCTCTGTCACAGAAGTGATGCTGTGTTATGGTTTTTTGTTTGTCACTTTTGCATGCTTCTTGCACTTCCTTTGCTTGTAAAGGGCTAGGTGGACAACCTGAGACAATAAAAATGGATTAAAATGTGCCAGAGAAGGCAGATGTCCAAGTTTGAAGGAGTCTGTGCTTCAGCCTTCAGAGGCTCTTTGACACTGGAAGCAATACTGTTTGAGGCAGTTGACTGGATTCAAATATCAGCAATTGTCACCTCTTTTTGCCTCTGCAATGTTGTGAGATGATCTTTGGAATATTCTCCAGTTTATCAATATTAATATATATTCCACCAGATTCTAATTTTTCTTCTTTTTTTTTTTTTTAGTTTTATTGTTTGTATTTTCAACTATAGTAGTTGGCCTAATGAAAGATATTACTTCTACCTGCAATCCTTGTCCTGGAAATTTTCAGAGCTTCTTAAATGTAGCATAAACAGTCTCTTATTAACAATTTCTAAAATTATCCCTTAATTCTGCCAAAGGTTACTGAGAATTAGAGTTGTTTCAAATTGTCTCCGTATTTGTGTCTCACCAAATTGTCTCTCACCAGTCCAGCAGTCCAGCTTCTAAAATATTTAAAAACTTAAGTTAGCTAAGTTAAATTTAAAGGACGGGTTTATGTTGTAATGGTCACCAAAAAAAAAATTCCTTTTCCATCTTTACCCTCACTTTGGCAGGTGATTCTTGTTACTGAGTTCGCAAAGTTATTTAAATATTGGCAGGTAGCTAATCAATTCCCCAATTATTGTCCACGTAATTACCCTGACCCCACTTTTGTCTGTTATCTTGCCAGCAACACCTCTTGCCAGCAGTCCCTGCGGAATGCGTTCCCTGCTGAGCTAATTGCCTCCAAATTTGATGCTCCCATTACCTTGCCAGCTTCACCTCTAGCCATAAATTGGTTTGTGACAGGCTTTGACAAGACAAAGTGTAAACTGTATTCTCAGCTGATGGATTACGTTAGACACTACTTACAGAAGGACCATTATTGAATCTGTTTTGGCGTGAGAAGTTGGAAATAGCTTTCTCATCCTGAACCCCATTTTTTTCTGCCTCATTGCATTAAGTTTTTTTACCAGCCTTTGTTTCTCTTACAGTGAATCCTTAATGTTTCTATGTTGTATGGTTTTGGTATGTGCTTGGCTTCTGGGAAGGCAGATAAGGATGAGAAAGTTCACATTTGTGTAAAACAGGTGCCTCATATAAGTATGAACTACCTTTTTGCATGGTTAGCTGGACTTTTCATCAAATGGTCACTAGGTTTAACATCTTACCTGCCTGTATAGAATAGCTGCAATTTCAAGTTAAAATTCTTCCCATTAGATTGGCCGTACAAAGTAAACCCCACAATCATTAACAGTAACAAATCCTTAACAATATGAGGTGAGGGAATGTACAAGCTAAAGCATTGTTAGAGGTATGTAGCTGTTTTCTGGGGTCAGAAGAAGCACGTTGGAGTTAATAAATGTCTTACAAATAAAGGGGTGTCACTGGCACACCCTTTCTGTCTGCCACTCTGTGACAGAAAGCAGACGTTTCCCAGGAATGTCTTTAATTAGCTTGAATATCTCGTAATTAAATAACTGAGTCAGTTTTGATAAGCAGTCAAAAAGATAAATGTGAGCCATCGTGTTATCTAGGCATTACATGTAAAGTGGCTCATAAATATCAGTGAAAGCATAAACCCCTAAAATTACAGCAATGGTAATAATAGGATTAATGATTTTTGCATAATTTGCACGATCCATCCCCAGTAGAGAGTCTAATAGGGCTATGAGTTATAGATCAATGCTGATATATAAACCTAACAGTAATCGTATATTCTGTCCATAGTTGTTGTACCAGGCTAATACATTTTTAAACATTTAACTACTTTTCTAAATGTGTTTTCTTTGCACACTGGGGCTTTTGTTTAGAAGGTTAAGCAACCTCAGTGCATTTGTACGTACATATTGAAGAAAAATGTGTCAGTATTTGATATCTCTCAGTAACGTAGCTTTCCTCAATATGTGTTTGAAATACTGCCCTGTCTTTCTAAATGACTTGAATATAAGAAGTGGATCTATAGGCATTAACCTTCCTAGTTTCACATCTATGAAAAATTCTTTTCAACTAACATAAACTGTTGTAGTTTCTTTTCCCAAGTATCAAGTACTAAAATAATATACTGCCTGAATGTGTAGCCTACAAAATTTGAATATTTCATCACTCTTTTCGATGACGAACAAGTGAGGCAGTCACTTTGTAATTGAGTGATAGAGCTCAGACACCCCCCCCCCCGTATCTTCTTTCTTCACTTTCATTGCGAAAGACAGAAAAAGTAAGCTTACAATAAACTTGAGGGCACTAATATAACACTCTTTACTATTTTGATAGTTTCTATGTAACTTTGCTCCTAGCAGAAATGTATTCCAAATTTTTACTGTGTGTAAAATTGTATTGTTAGTAATAAAAAGGAATAGTGTTTGGAGAAACCTTGAACACAGCATCCAATATCAAAGTATAATACTGTTAAGTATAAAGTTGTTAAATAACTGGCTGTATTCATATGATAATCCTTGAAATGCTCTAATGATTACACATTCAGATTATTTGTTCTTTGTGTTTTGCTGCTTCATATAATTTTGCAAATATTTCTAATCAGGAATGAACGATCCAAGACTTTCAAGGTACTGCCTGAAGCAGTTCACAGGCATGATAGCATGATGGCACTGTGAAACTGAGATGATTTCCTCCCTAAATTTTACTGATTATCTATCACTGTGATTTTTATTTCAGCATAGCATTTTGCCAGCTAATGTGAACAAATTTAGTTTCAAGAAGGGCTGGATTTATTTCCGAAAAATAGTTTGCATTTTTCCCATGCTGTTTTGCTCAGGCATATTGCAATCCATCTCTGACATGTTTCTGGGTATTCAGATCTGAGATGAGAACATCATCAAACATCTGTCAAGAGCATGCCAGTGTAGGGTCGTGCTAGATACTTAATAGTATTTATGGGTGCTTGAGCACTCTTCTCTGCATCCTTGCATATCTTTCCGTTTAAAGCACAGAGCTTGCTTTGGGGTGGGTGCGTGTGCAGATGTGTACGTGCTATGGTTAACTACACTTCAAAAAATACAGAAGGTGGTCCACACACAAAATTCTGAAGTGCATATATCCACACCAACCCGTGAATGTTCTCTGCGTCAGCTGAAAAACTGAGGTGTGTGTAGCTTCAAGGAAAAATGGGGGTTTGGGGAAAGTTTTTTTCTTAAGAAGAAAAAAGCTAAGGGCTACTTTTTGAGGATAGGCCAATTCTGTCTCTCAAATCAAACATTAGATCTTCTAAAGCCAACTAAAGTTGTGCCCACACAAGCTGTGGAAGCATTTTGCCATTTATACTTCTTTCAAGAAATTCTCTGGTTTTAGAGAATGCAATTTATAAGAGTACTCTTTGTATTCTTGAACACATTTCCTTCTCTCCTGTGTTAAACTCCTGAGAAGAAAACCATATAGAGACTCCCAGTTCTGTGCAAGATGCACATTATACACATGCACTGATTTTTAAAGGGATAGAGGTGGTGTCTGTTCAGAGCAATCCAAGTGTTTACCGACAGCGATTCAACTTTGTGATGCAAAAGTATTTGATTCATTCAAATGCATATTTAGGTTTAAGTGCTGGACCTCTTGTTGCAGTTTATCACTTCATGTGTCTGGCAACAATCAGCAGTAGCCATAAATTGCATCGGGAGGCTGCTCTGCTGCATATGTGTAACAGAAGCTGAAGTTTAAAATAAATATGTAAGAGAGGCCACAGAAATGGATGTATGGCATGCAGCTGAAATATTTGAGAACTGGAGCAGAAAGAATGATTGCCCAGCCCTGAGGAAAAAAACCAAAAACATCTTTCTGTCTTAGCTGTAGATTCCCCTTCCTGTCTAAGTGACACTTCGGCTTTCACTTGAAATCAGTTGTATATACTTACACCTACCTTGCTGTATACCTTTTAAAAGAATAATTATTCTAGTATGAGCCTTCTCCTGCTTTCTTGGTAATGTATCTTTTTAAATTTATGTAAATAATTATTAAAATAATATAATTTTATGCATGTATACAATTGTTTTTATGTATGTTTTATTATTACGTGTGGTTCATCTGTACCAGTACAATTCATGCATTCCTATAGCACTTTGCATCTTCTGTCTGAGCAAATGGTCCTCTAGACTCCTAACTTTTTTGGATGAGGTTGTGACACTAAAACCAGGCTTCTAAGAGGCTATATTACATTCTGAAATGCTTCACAGTACAGATAGAGAACTCCATAAAGAAAAAAATCTGCTTAATTTTTTGTTTGTTTTGAGAATATTGAGGGGGAGCAACAGTAGGGCCTTTTTAACAATAGGTTAAAAAGAAGTAGTTGCAGTAAAATAGTGACTAACAAGTACTAAGAAAATAATTTAAGTAACCTGCCAGTATAGCTGCAGAATGCTAGTGTTTCTGGCCCTGGGCAAAAGAGAGAACTTCAAATCTATGACTTAATTTTTTTGATTTACATTCACAGCCCTGAATAAGCTGCTTGAGTGCCTTATACTATATGAAAGTATCTATCTGAATGCCTTAGTGGTACTGTATGTCTTCTGTATAAATCCATTAATACTTTAGTATGTTCACCGCTGGAAAATTCCCTGAACCTTTGAGGTTTATTCCTCATAGGAGAATGTAGACTTGTAAGTAGATATTTTCTTTTTATTTATTTTTAGTGTTTCAAAATGTCATTTTAGAAGGACAAAATACTGTATCGCTAAAGCATCTGTATATATCTCAGCAAGCTGACCAAAATAACAAAGATCACCCAGTGCTCCAGTAATAGGCTGCTGACTCTTAAAGATTTCTTAAAGCTGCTTGGCAGGTTGTGCAGTTCTGCAGCTAAGCACATTTTGAAATGGATGCGACAAATATTATATAGTTCCTTTTGGGATTCAGTGATTTCAGAGGAGCTGGTCACCTGGGTAGTGCCGCTTGAACACATAAATGAGTGTGGTGTGTGCATGCGCATGCTGAAAATGGTAATGTTTGAATTATAAAAAAGCCATTGTTTTTTCTGAACAAAACTCAGTAGCATTTTCCTTTCTGCCTTCCTAGCTCGCTAGGGAGAGGAGAAAACCCTTCTGTTAGTTCGGCCAGTTAAAATACTTTTCTGTATTTGTAAGGTTTTTTAGCCCATCTTTCACTCTGAAGGGAAGTCAGTGTTTTCAACTGAATGAGATTCAGAGATTAGAAGGCGCCATGCTGCCACATGATGGCAGCAAAATCCCGCTCAGGACTCGGAGCTTCGGTAGTCCTTTAGCTTTCTTCTGGGATTCGTTTGTCTTCCCCCCCTTTCATAAAGAGAGTTAAAACGTTTTAAAAGACTCTGGAGATAATAGAACCGTGGGTGCTGTTAATGCATTAATTCCAGTAAAACTGCATCTTCTCAAAATGCATCCTCTAGTATGTTAGCTAGTACACGCTGTTTGTTTTTAAAGTTAGTACATTTATCTTTGCTCTGAAATTTAATAGGCTTACAAATTATCAATTTAAATGCTTGTCACCTAATGAAAAAAGCCCGAGTACAGAGAAGTTAAGGGTGTTCTGAGTGGAGCCCATTCTTACAACACCTAAGAAAGAAGGTGTGTATAACTTGCTGCCTTCATACTGCCTGCAACACTGCTGGTAATGTGCTTTGCAAGGCTTTTCTGTCCGTAAGTAGTACCTGACTTAAACTTAATATGTACCGCTGCTCATTTTGTAGTCCATTGCAAAACTTTAACAGCGATCTTATATCCTTTTATGTCTGTTATGTCAGTAAATCAGTACATCCAGTTTTCCCATTCTGTAAATTGGGGTATTCTGCCTTGTTATTTTTAGGGGTGTTTTCATTGCTAGTTAATGCCAAAAATCCTCCCCAAATCCTGTTACATGAGTACCAAAATGTGAACGAGATTTAAGACAGATTTCATCTTCAGCTTGAGTTCGCCTCAGCAGTAACCACTAAGGAACATTAAAATATGCATTCTGAATTGATTGTATTCTTTATGAAACTATTAATTTCTTAAAAAAAAAAAAGTGAAGATAACCTCTCCTCGTATTTTTTCCATGTTTGTTATGATCGTGTTTGTCACATAATTATCCAGTCTTATGCTGCTCTCACTTCTGCATATTTCAATTTTCTTATATACTTTAAGTTGCTTTTTAGTTTTTTAAGTCTTGCTGTTTAGTAGTATAGTTGGGAACTGTAAATCTGCTGCTTTAAAAGGCAATATTCACGTGTAGTGGATTTAACCTCAGTCCTGAATTGTGCAATACTGTGGTCAGATTAATGCTGGCAGCTTTGTAGTGGAGACCTAATGAGCGATGAGTAGAGACGTAGCAAGAGGCCTGTGTGATGAGGTGTAAAAGCGATTGGGACATGAAATGGCAGGGAGGCCATTTTAGGTAGAAGGATCAAAACTACTGAGGTGGTGGTAAGAAGACATCAGCAACGGCATCAAGTAACAGAGGCACCATTGGGGAGTTATGGGCTGCTATTGATCCAATATCTTCAACACTTTGAACCACAAACTGACCATTTTGAAAGGGCAGAAAAGGGCATTTGGAGTTCCTGCTATGTCGTTAGCACCAGCTGGCTCTTGTACAATCTGGTTGCTCGGGATCAACAAGTACTCTGAATGCACCAGGGACCAGCAACTCAGAAGTGATTGCCGGTTGGATGTGCGGAAGGGGAGCTTCCCAACTCTGAACTTCACTCGGGCTCTTCTTCAAATGTCGCAGCCATAGCTGCTTTGACTTAAGAGTGGTGTTTTAGTGAGTATTACAAATAGTTTTCCGTTATATTATTGTCACTGTCGATATTTGTTACAAACTGTTAAGCTTTGTAGTGACCTAGACGACTACCTGAAGCTGTCTAGTGGTTTTAGGCACACGAGGACCAAAAGGAAGGTGCTTTCTCAGTGTGACTGTTGTGATGTTGGTTACAAGGTTACTTGTCCTTCCTCCTGTATGCAGGCTAAAATAAAATTTAGCCAAGCCCTGCAAAACTACTTTATTAACTGGAAGTTCTTGGTAATTGTGTGGCGTGCCTGTATAATGAGCTTACCTTGAGAGGTGTTCAGAGTCAGGGCTAGCTAATCCTTAACAAAGGGCATGAGCTCGGCTGAGTTGTATTTGAGTGGCTTGGGCCAAATTGTCAGCGGTATAAAGCAACTGTCACAGAATAATCAGGGAGGGAGAAGGAAGATTTTTCCAGTGCTGTGTGGTTATACTAAAACATTTTCAGTGTTGTATGATTGCTCAACTAGCTTATGTTTACTCAGTGTTCTTACAAAACTGAATTATGAGCCAGAAAAAAAATTCTGATTTTATAACCAATTTTCAGTAGAGGGTGCTATGTATCTTTTGCATTTGATCTGCACAAGTTGTATGTTTATCAAAGATATTTTTAGTTGTTAATTTATTATTCAAAATTTAGTTCAATTATACCTTTGCTTACATTAGCAGTGCAGTTTACTGTAGTAGATCTTGATAACATTAATTTGATTCTGCAAATGAACAGATTTTCTGTTTAGCAAGATTCCATGTTATACTGCGATCAGCTCTTTTGTAATGATTTTATGATTAGACAGTGTTTGCTCTATTTATATATGGTAATAAATTTATGGAATCTAGTTTATAGGCTTACAAAAACACAAACACCACCATCGCATTTCTTACTGGTATTTGCTGTCGGTGTGATAACGATGTCACCAGACAAGACGTACCGCTTCTAAGTAGCTGTGCAAGCCATTCAACATCAGGAGAGTAGCAAGTGAATGTCATAAGGAGGTTGTGAGGAAAATAGGGATAAGGAGGAAAAAAACAGCAAACGTGAGCTGAGGGGAACAGAAAATGAGGAAAGGTTAAGAAGAGATACAGAGAGATGAGGCTGATGAATAAAAGGGATAGGAGGCAGATGAAGGCCAGATGATGGCTTCTGATTTTGGAATTGTTGCTTTGCTAGTTCTGCCTTCCTAATTTCTCTGCCCTAATTGCCTTTTCAGGCCTATGAAGTTTTCTACTTTTTCCCTACAGGCAGTGTCCCAGCTGCTTGCTGACTCTCCTGCCGGTTGCTGATAGGTGGAGCTATGATTTTTTTCTGTAAACAGAAAACAGACTATGGGCTCTCTTGGCTTTTCATTTATCTTCAAGTCTGGTGGGAGATGATTTGATCTCTTAAGTTTATTCTTGGAAGAAGTCTTACGAGTAAAAGAATTCTGATTTCTGAGAACTGATAGAGCAGAGTACCAGGGGAATATCTTGGCCTATCTATCTGTCCTTCTGCCATTTCCATTCTTGGTAAACCGTGGGATAAAAGACGTGGTCCAATCTAGAAATACTCTTGACTCCGCTTGGCTTTTGTAGAAAGACAGATGAAGATGCAGAAAGTTTTATTGGAGATAAATGCTTCATTTGGAAAGACATGAGCAGCCATTGTTCTATTCCTCTGCTGTTTTGTCGGGTCACCTTTTGGGCAGGAATTCCCAGGGTAGTGTTCCTACACTACAGCTATACTACAGTTGGGCTACGCTTGTATTTTTCCTGCTGTGAACAGGGAGTCCCAGAGTTGTACCCACAATGACAAGGAAAAGGACAGCTCAGCCTGAGGAAACAAACAAACAAACAAAAATATCCATTGCCTTCCTTCAAGCTAGACAAGGTCACCCTTGAGTAGGGAACTTCAGAATATGCAAGAGGCATGGCTGTCCTCTGTAGTTCTTATATGTGGGAATCTTCCTCCTGGGAGGCATGCCTCTAGACTTCCTCCTCTTTCTGCCTGTTGATTGAGATCCAGGATCTTGGATCTGTTCCCATCCCTTCTTCACTCTTTTGTTATTGACTGCTGACAAGGTGCTAAAGAAGACCCACAAAGGAGATAACACTCTTATGGCGGGCTGCCTTGTGGCTGGGACATGAAGTGGGTTGCGTTGGATCAAGTCCTCATTTCCTAGTACTGTCCAAAGGGAACATGACAGCTGTCCTGACTCTGTGGAGCAGACCATACTTCTGCCGGTAGCAGGAGGAGTGGGGAGTACAGGGGAAGCCACTAGGGTCAGGAACATGGGGCTGATAGCCCTTCTGGAGTAGCAGATGGTGAATATCAGATCTGGGATCCAAGCCTGATAGCAATCAAGGCCTTGAAAAAACTGAACTACCTGGCTCAGAGACCAGAGGCAGAATGGCTCCTCTGGTGACATCCTGGGGCTGCTGGTGTTCCTGTTGGTCCAGGCAGACCGAGCAAGTCTTGGAGGGGAGAAGGAGAAAGAGTGTGTGCGTTTCAAGCGGTTGATGTGGCTCTTTAGCCCTGCTTCTAAGTAATCCAGACATTGAACCTTATCGTTCGAAACACTAAAGCTTAAGTTAGCAGCCAGTTTTGTGCAGGACAGCCACAAGGCTGTACCGAGTGTTACATGACAGGCTTTGGGAATTGGTGCCCAGAGGCAAGGAAGGTTGAGTTTGCTAAGATTAATAAGGTGGCTTGGGGGCAAGCGTAGGGTGTGCAAGATAAGAGTTTTATTCTCTGCCCCATCACAGGCTTCCTGTCTGACTATAGGCAGATTGCTCTAGTTTCTTCCTGCTTGTCTTTCCTTTATGGAAAATAAGAACAATAGGTATTGACTACCTTGTGTGAGCACCGAGGTGCTTTTACCTCATGCAGATATGAAAGTAATAAGAGCCCAAGGCAGGCATCCAGAGGCAGGGGGGTAATAAGCTCAGAGCAGGGAGCCAGATGTATAAACCCCATTTTGGAGAGAATAAGCAAGAAGTATTCAAAATAGATCTTTTTCCCCAAGTAACAATTATTTCGTTTCAATATAGTTCTTGCTGAGACTCAGTCAGTTGTGTCATGGTAACACACCAATAGGTATTGCTGCTGTAAGTGCAGATTTCCTCAAGTAAACGGTTTGAGTGCTGTATCTACAACATAAAGCAGTAAACACAGAAAAAAATAAATAAAATAGCATCTTGGTGGGGGCCCTCCCGGGTTGAGTTTACGCTCAGTATGGGGGCTATCTGAGTGAGCCTTATGTGAATTAGCTCATGTATTTTTGTCTTGCTAGGGCAGAAGGAAGTTCTTGTGGCCTGACTTCTCAGTAGGGTAAATTAGTACTCACTGAGTTCAGTGCAGGTAAGGCCAGACTAGCTTGGGACCTAAGCGAGCGTGTTTGAAAGCTAATCCAGGCTCTCTGCCGTAGCTACCCTGCAGTTTTGCTCTGTAGATATGCAGCTCTTGACCTGTATTATTGTCACTGGACAGAAAAAGGCACTTCTGAAATGTAATTCATTGCAGCTGTTCATCTCAGGATAAGAAGAATTATGATACAAAAGAATCTGCTTCTCTCTGGTGGATGTAGTAGACCATGTGTATCTAAATTTGGGTGTTCACTGCTTTGTGGGCCTGGGCTAGATTTCAGGTATGGAGGTGGAAGGCTCCATGTCCTGTGAGCCAACCCCTAACGTAATTACAGGCTTCCTCCTGTAACTTTTCAGAAATACTAGGAAAATACTGCTTCTTAAAACAGTCTCTTTCTTTTCTGTCCTCTGCACAGTGAAATACAGTTCAGCTCCTCTAGTACTACCACTTCAGAGAGCCAAGAACCATCTTCTGGAGATCAAGCAGCAAGTGCTCTTCAGCAGCAGCTCCTACTGATGGTGGCACGAAGGACCCTTTCAGAAAGCCCACGGGTACATTGTAA
Source organism: Anarhynchus alexandrinus (assembly GCA_008711295.1). Classification (NCBI taxonomy): domain Eukaryota; kingdom Metazoa; phylum Chordata; class Aves; order Charadriiformes; family Charadriidae; genus Anarhynchus; species Anarhynchus alexandrinus. Next base: position 1,100,783 of record VUYV01000068.1, read on the forward strand.
TATCTCAGTTTCTAGCATTTTGATGAACTGCTTTATAAACAAATGCTGCAGGCTTGGTCCTGAGACAGTGTTGTTGATTTTTTCTATACTACTTTGCCTGGTATTGCTCACGTGGGAGAAGGTGTATTTTATGTTGATGGGTGTAATTCAGCTGCTTTCTTCTGACACTGAGTAGTGTCCTAGGGAAGTTCTTAAAGACTCCATCACCTAAAAAGTTGATCTTCTATCTTCGGTCTTATTTCATCTGAAAGAAAGAGGACACAGCTATTAAGGTTTTAGACGCACCACCAGATTTTAATAGTATGAAGCATTTACTCAGATTCACTAGTATCCTCAAACCTCATGTCTGGTTTCGCTTTTCTGAATCAGGCAACCAGACCTCTGGATGTCTGTTGTGGAATGTCAGACCCATCTCCTCAATGCAGTTGGTAAAAGAAAAAGGCCCTCAGAGTTCAGTTTATATGGTAATATGTGGACATACTTGAACTTTACAGTGTTTGGGGTCTGTGACCAATGGCTTGAGGCTGTAATCTGTTTTTATGGTTCCTTTTATAATAACTTTAACCTTCTCTTTTCTTCCATGGCAAATTCTAGTTTGATATTTATGAATAACCTTAAAATGCCAGTTAATTATCTTTCATCTTAGATTTTGCACAGGAACTTCAAGCTAGAAGCAACTTGTATGAAGGAACTAATTTAAATTAAAAATCAGGAAATTGTCCTGAATTGTGTATTTCAGATTTGGACAGAGACTTCCATCTAACAGCTCAGATATTTTCCAGATATTTATAATCTTGTAAACTGCTTCCAAATTAGAGAACAATTATCATGCCTTTTTTTTCCCCTCTTCTGGGAAGACCACGCCATTAAGAAGTAAGGCATATTGCTTAAGATCACATAGCAAGTTTGTAACAAGGCCAGGCAGTAATTTCAGAACTTCCTGGTTTCTGAATTCTTTTTATTAAACATGAAATTCTGAGCCTGTGTAAGTCAGGAAAATTTTTGTCATTGATTTCAGTGAAGCTAGGGTTTCACACTGTCTCAGATGCTGTACAAATTTATGAAATGAGTTTTTATAAGGCCTTTTTTTGATAGGAGGCACAACTTAGTGACTTGCTCAGAGCTGGTCAGAGAGTTTTCTAGACACAGCTCAAAAATCTGACTCTAGCCCAAGTATTGCAAGCCTCATGTAATGGACTTCATCCAAATGTTACAGTCCCTCAGGGGCCAAACTGTTCACTTATGCACTCAGTTAAATATATGTTAAGCTGTTCTGAGGACCGAACAATCAGATCCTCAGGTGTTTTTTTAATGGACTCTTTGCCACCGTTTTGACTTTTTTATTTAGTTATAGTGAGCAGTCTAGATTGGATGAGTGAAGTTAATGATTGCAGCTGATTGAGTTTCATGTTACTTTGTGTTGGAAAATAGGACCCAAGAGAAAACTGTGCCACTATTAGCAACTGTAATATTTTAAAATATATATTTTTCTTTAAGAATGCCCCCAGTCCATAATTAAGTGACTTTTTAAAGTGGTTATAGAAATGTTAAAATTTGGAGTACCTAAACTACTTTTAGATTTTAAAATCAGCGTGGTGAAAGGAATGCAATCAGTCTCACAGCTTTTAAATTACCCGGAATTGTTAATAAATGAAAGAATGCTGAACAGCCCAGCATCCCCTTGCATGTCTGAACACTCAGAAACACGAGTGAGTTACTGTCCTGTGCTGATAGCAGCTGAGCTACCCGGCACTGCGTAGCTGTGTACTTTTAGTCAATTGGAGGCACGAGATAAAATGCATAAACTTGAATTTCTTTCTCTGAAGCTTAAGCCAGCCTGTTTTACCTCGTGTTTGCCAGCAGATTGAGGATATCAATGAGTTAGTTCCCAGCTGACAGGCAGAAACACATTGTCACATGTAAATTATGTGTAAAATTCCTCTTCCTGGAAACTGAAGATTAAAAATTATTCCAATAATCTGAGAGAAAATTTAGCAGTTCCTTTGTGCAGGTGGACAGGTTGTTTTTTTTTTTAAAACAAAAACTGTGTTTTGCTAGCAGTTACAATTCAAGATGATCAATTACTTCACCCAGAAATCCCCTTCTCTGACTAGGAAAGTTAATCTAAAACAAATAATTCTAATGTAAACATTGCCTAGAGTTCCATGATAGATATATTTATATCTAATAGATATATTTATTATCTAATGTTGATAAATTATCCTTAACAGTGGAGGGACTAGAAGGAGGTTGAAAACCACTGGACTTTGCAATGATTAGAAATCTCAAATTCTTCTTGAAAGAAACATAAGTGATTCCCCTCCTCTCCCACACCCCAAATCAATTATTGGTGTACCTTGGAAAGAAATCACTACTTTGCAGAGGTTTGTTTTGTTCTGTTGTCTAGCTTTGCAGGCTGGGCTGATGGTCTGTAGATCAGCCTCCCTCCCCACAAGTGTTGGTGGAGTGCAGGTGTAGAGTTGGAGGAGATCTGAAATGCTGTAATTCAAACAAACAAGAAGAATAGGCCTTAGAATCTGACAAAAGCAATATTCAAAAGGATGGATTTATGATTATGGTAAGATTAGAGACTCTTAAACTCGTGATGGTTATGCTGTTTGTGCTTGTTTGCAATTCTTTTTTCCCTCCTCTTGCTGTTCTTGAGGACATACACCTGATATGGTATTAGAAGTGTCTCAGGAAAGATAAACAAAGCTGTGTTCTGGAAGGAGAGTTGATAAGTCATGCCTCTAGGCCTTAAAGCCTACTTGATTTTTTGGTTAAAAAAAAAAAAGGGTTCATCCTATCACTGTAGTTTTGTGTTGTGCTGAAATTAGCATGACACATGGAAAAAATCTTCAAAAAGGAACTTTAGACAAGCAGTGCATTGGGACTAAAAAATAATTATTTTTAAAATGAATATTTAGTATTTATGTTTAACACGCATTATCACTGTTGAGCTCCACAATTGATATAGCTTCTGTCCATCTGCAATAATTAAACTGGTGGTATATTTTTGTTTCTGATTTAAAATTAAGAAAATAAATATGCTCCCGCCATCCCTTTTAGAAAAAAAAATAATCTGAAACTTCATGTAAATTTGGCATTTCAAACACCTGTTTTGCTGCAGCCATATGTCAATGTGAAAAGAGTGGTTTGTGTATTTCTCGTTTGTTTGTTTTTAAAGCAACCCAGCCAGGACCCTGAGGATTCTTCATGTTCTTCAGCACAGCGGAAACTGAACCGGCAGTTTTACAGATTTATTATATTCCCTGGCAAATGGATTAAAGTCTGGTATGATCGTCTTGCCTTGTTGGCATTGTTGGACAGGTAAGCTTTTTTTTCATGCAGCTCTATGTAGTGTTACAGTGGGTGGCTCCCCATGTCCATAATTCACTACAGAAGGGAAAAGTGTGTACTGTATTAGTGTCTTATATATGGGTTGAGTAGATAGATGCTTTTGTTTGCTTTAAGTAGAAAAAATGTTTTTCTTCAGAGTTGGTTTTAATGGTTCTTGCTACCCTTCATCCTCCCACAGAGACTTTGATTCGTGTGAGCCACCAGGCCTGTAGAATAGTCTTGAAGTTGACTCTCATCTGTTGGGTCCAATGGTTCTGAGCTTTCTGAGGAGAAAATCAGGTTTTTGTGCAAAAATACAGAAGTGGAAGGGTCCCAGGATATTGTAAACTAAGTACACCAATCTTTTTAAAAAAAGAAGTTACAGAGTGATGTTCAAGAGATCTTTCAGCTGGTCCCTCAGTTCCAGTTCAGGTTTATTTGCTTAGAGAAAACTTCCTGTCTTGGCATCTCTCCTTTTTCTAGTCCCTCAGTTTCATTTGGCATCGACTCTTCAGGCAATGCCCTTTGCTATTAGCTCATGCGGTAAGCTGCCAGACAACTAGGAGCTTCAAACATGTTAGCTTATATACCTAATGGCTGCTGGCTCTCCTGTCTCTGTTTTTGGGTGCGTGCTATGCCACGTACGTTAATATGGGTTCCACAGCAGAAATTTCAGATTAGTTTTACATCCTGCAGAAATCCAGCTATATAGTCAGGGAGCTTAGGTCCGGAGCAGATACTTGCTTATCTGTGGTGTCTTGTCTCTGTGTTTCAATTGCATGGAAAGCATCTGCTAATAAACGCTTTTGTTATAGCCTGAATATTAACAGTGTTTTTTATCTCAGCTTCTATGTTCTAATAGAACAGATAAAACGAATAAAATATCAGATGACAAATTTGGTCTTTCATCTAATTCTTTGTTGTCAGATGTATATTTTTCATTAAATGAATGTCTTATTTCCTCATGAAAAGTGTTTGGGGTTTGTTTTGTGATAATTTTTTTTTGGTTGGTTGGTTTTAGTTTTTGTTGCTTTGGGGTGGGTTTTTTTTTGTTTGTTTGGGGTTTTTTTAACATTCAAATCAGCTCCACTGTGGAATTCTGTTTGGGAAGTGTGATTGGAGTGTGCTGGAGTTCACTGCATATGCCTTTTTTCTATACATCTTAGCTGTCACAGTGGGTAAGGTCTTTGGCATGGGGGTAAAGTACTGTTAAACATGGAAATGCAGTTTTGGGAGCAAAACTTCAGATTCTGTAAATTCTCATGGCTCCAGCATTGACAGTTCATACCAAGCAGCAAATGGACCTGCCTTGCTCTAAGGAATATATAAATATTTGTACTTCTCTTATCACTTTTATTCACACAGGACAGAAGATATAAAGGAGAATGTATTTGCTGTCCTTCTAGTAGTTCTTGTTTCACTTCTTGGATTCCTGACTCTGAATCAAGGCTTCTGTAAAGACATTTGGGTTCTGTTGTTCTGTCTTGTGATGGCCAGCTGCCAGTATTCTCTCCTAAAGGTAGGACACAGGTTCATATCCAGCTGCTGAATTCTCTTCTAACTTCCACGAAGGCAAAATCCTGTAAACAAACTTTTTTTTCTGTTTTGTTTTTAGAGCGTTCAGCCTGATCCTGCTTCACCAATACATGTAAGTCTTGGCCAGTAGAACAAGTCTTTCTCCTTTTATTATCACTCGCGTACTGTGAAACTGTAGGCTGTTCAGTGAAACGCAGGTATAAGTAGTCTGCTGTTCTAGGTGATTTATGAAAATAAACAAAATGTTGTCTGTGATTTTGAGACTTTTTACTACGTTTAATTAATTTTAAGCTATTGGAATTTATCACTGCTATTAGAAAAGTGCTTTTTCTTTGAGCTAAAGCATGCAGTAAAAACAAATGTATCTGGACTAGTTTGCTGAAATTCAGTCCTGTGGCATCAGGCAAGCTTTTTCTTTGCTTTCCTTAGAATCAATAACTGAAAACAGCAGAAGGTCTAGATTAGCAACTCAGTCATTGGTCAGTTGGGGCTTTAAATCTCTTTTTTTTTTTTTTTTTTTCACTTTGAGGATTGATATTTTTTTTTTTAATGTGGTATTACAGATGTATTTCTCAACAAGATTATTCGCTCATCAAGTGGCACAGGTGTTTTCCCTTTGTTATAATATGGTCACAGTTTCTGTGCTTGTGTCCTGAAGAAATGGCCAACTCTGTGGGTGAATGCAGGCTGTAAGGATATTTGCTGGTTGCTATTTGTTGAGTGTATCTGAGAAACTGAACTCTGACAGTGACAAGCACCTTGCAAGGAACCAGTTCCTTATCCAAGTCTGTGGTCATTATAGGACTGGCTTAGGAGCATCATCCTACCACTGCAACCTGACCCCTCCACCTGTCACAGTGTCTCAGCATTTTTGATTTGCAGATCTTGGAAGACATTTCAGTAGTCATGAGGTCCCTTGCTTGCTTTTACACCAGGTGCTTAGTTGCTCACATTTCTTATTTAGCTCTTTGAATGTTTTTGATGACCCCCTCTCTTCCCTCAGAGTTCAAAACCAGCATGTTGAAAACTGCAGGTCTGCTGGATTATTTCCCTTTGGCAGGGAGCAATTACTTCTGTCAGTTTAGAGGCTAGAAATACAGGCTGAACTTGAAATTGAGGTTATTTACAAATGTATACTACACATTTCACTGAGATGGATTTCAGAAGATTCTTAATTTCTTTTCCATGCCAGGTCCTATGGGGTGAACTTATGGTATTGTTGGTTATAATGCATTCACAGGAAATATTTGCATAAAAAGTAGGGAAGCAACTTACACATTGTAGGATAATATTTTCAATACATTAAAGAAATATTCCTACCTCAGTAACAAGTTGGGTTTTTGGGGGACTAAAATAATGTTATTTGTCTGTTCAACTAACACGTGTCTAGACATAATAATGTGAACTGTAATCCAATAGTTTGCACTTATTCAGACATTAGTAATGTGTACATTTGTTTAAAGTGGGTGGCAAAGAGTTTAATCAAAACTTCATTATAAACCTGTCTAGCCCGTAGGGTTTTTTTTTTTTTGCAGTATTAAAGACAATGTAGCTAATGAAGTTTAACCAGAACATGTTTTGTGCAGAATCCAGGTTTGCATTTCAGACTCCCACAATACTGTCACAAGTATTATTCACCATATTGTATTCTGTGTGTCATGCAGCGGTGTGGCAAAGTAACAACAGGTGTATTCCCATCTTTCATATGCTTCCATTTTCTTGCAAATTTTTTGGAGCACCGTACAGACTCCAATGGAAATAAAATTTAGAGAGGTTTTCCACAGCAGGTTTTATAGGTGGGAGGCATTATAAGTAAGTTAAAATAGAAGACTAGCTATTTCTACATTATATCTTTTTAACACAACAGGTATTTGTTAAAGGCTTGCTTGAGCTAGTAAGCACCACAAAAAACAAGACAACAGGAAGGCAAGAAAAGATACTCCATGTACTGTTTCATAATTCATGTGACTACATTAAAATTAAAGACAATAACATCTCTTGATGTTAATGTAAGGATGCAGAACAGCAGAGGGATTAAAGAATGATCAGTACCATGTCCATGAATGAAAATGCAGATGAGATTTTTCAGTGTGAAACAAACCATCGCAAGCCACAGATTTGCACACTGAATTAATTTTTATTCTTGGATCCATGAATAGCTGCTAATGTCTTATGTTACCTATGCCTGCCAAGGAGGTTCCAAACTTCTTCCCTATCTCCCACATGCAGACTTTGTTACTCTTTGATGTGACTTTGTCATCTCTAGCCTATACCATTTTGAAAGAGTCTGCTTTAAAGAGACCATCCAGTGAATTCAGAAAACGCAGTGTCTAGGGATGCACAAAGCTTTTGTTCTGAACTGGTTCCAAGTGCCAGTGTATTAACTTCCTGGTGTTGAGGTGGAGCTTCCTGGCTAAACCCTATAAAGTCTGGTACAATTTTATTGGAGGTAAGATTATTTCTTGCCATGTACCATGCTGTGACACCTAGGGTCTCTGAGCTGAACACTCTGTATTGCCTGTATACTGTCATTGTGGTAAGGGGTGAGTTTTGAACCTTATTCAGCTAGTGTTTTGAATTTTCTATTAATTTATACTCTTTTATTATTATTTTATTATTTATATTTATACTCTTTTTTATTTATACTTTTATTGAATTGTGATCATAGTTCTGGTTTTGATCAGCTTTGGTGTTTAAATGAGACCTTCCTGGGTTCTACAGCTAGTGTTGGCTACTGGCGTTTATTGTAGCTCCAGGTTTAGTACTGTTGCCTGCTACAAGATGAGCACCTTATTTTCCTGTCAGCCTGTGCTTTAGCCTTTCCAGTTCTGGTCCGTTGGGAGCTGGTGGCCTTTAGTTGCTGTTCACACAGGGGTACGCAGTTCTGGGATGGTGAAATTCGGGAACAGCCTTCTCAGTGGAGTGGTGAGGAAAAGAAAAGGTCCATCCAAAGTGTGAGTTGTACCAGTTTATTAACAGCGGAATATAAGGGAGGTGCCAATGACTGCAAGATACTAAATTCAGACATTCAAGAGATCATTGTCATGTGCATTTCAAGGTTTTAGACAAGTGACTTTGCCTGCAGAATTTCCTGATATTGGTTAGAGGCAGCAGCGGACTGGGCAATAAAGGCGGTGTCTGTATTAAATGCCTATATAGAAGGATCATGAGAGCTTGTCTGTAAGTCCCTCGTAAGACACCTGTATAGCTCAGGAACTAGCTCGGGTTTACAAAGGCATTTGAGCTCTGAAAGATTGTAGTTATGCTCATAATAAGATTTACAGAATCGCTTGCATAACTTTGTTGTCTCGGTCCCATTACCTGCCAAAGCAGATAGCTAACCCAGTTGGGTAGCTACCATAAGCAGTTTCATAAATCCCGTAAGGCACTTAAAAAGTATTTTTAATTTGTCCCTGTAAGCTTTTCTGTAGAACTGAGCACACACGCGTTTCTTTTATATTAAGCCTTCTGTCTTTTTCCTATTGCATGTCTGTATGCACAAACAAAAAAAATCATGTGACCTTTCTGAAATTTTCCCATCAAAATGCTTTGCAGTCAAAAGTGCCATTTTACTAAATGGAAGTGTTCGTGAAATCATTCTAGTGTTGTTCAAAATCTTCATATTTTTATCAAAATATGAGTTGCACCAGTGCTGTGTTTGTAGGATGTGAATATGTTTCTGAAACATATTCATGAGAAACAGCCTGAAAAAGTCAGTGACATTTTTTGGCAGACTTAAGGGAAAGGAAGAGTTTTCACTGAAACTTTTCTCAGTGGAGAAAAAATGATTGTTCAACTAATTAGATGTAAAATATAAAAGGAATCCTGCTTCATTACCTGAATTCTTCTGAAGGAGGATGGAGAGTGGACTAGTTTCACCCAGATGAAATTGGTTTTGTATGTCAAAATTTGATAGGTTTGTCTGGCAGAACAAAATGAGCCCTTAATATCTAAAATATCTTGTTGATAAGTTGCACTGCCACGTGCCCATTTTGGTGAAGGGCTGCCTAGCTTGGCCTGTCAGTGGCAGGCACAAGAGGGCTCCACACTTTTTTTGGTTTCTGAAACCTTGAAAAGAGGAAATGTAATGTCCATCCCCTGACTGTGGCTTTCAGGAGGTGATACACCGTCCCAGTGATCTTCTCTCTTCTAGAAGAAGGTGTCTGCTCTTGGCCTCAAACCAATCCTGTCCCAAATAATCCCCCTCACACAAAGGATGTAAATGGCAGTGAAATACAGCACTAACACTCACAGCGGTTCCTCTTTCTTGTGTTGCCTGTTCCCCAGATGTAGGGACTGGAGTGTCTGTTGCGCTCTGGGAAGCTCATTCAGCATCCCAAGCAGTGCAACAGCTGTGCAGCTTGTCTCCTCCTGAGTGCATCACTGCTCTTGCTTTGCTCCTGTTGATCCGATAGTAGGCAAGATTTCCTTTTCAGGATTCTGTCTCATTTCCCACCGCCACCTGAAAAATAGGGCGTTTAGGTAGTGTTTGCTCATGTTTTGCAGGCTGTTCAGGCAGCCTTTGAAGACTGCTTCTGCAATTCTAACTAGCATTATTGTTGTTAGCATGGTAAGAGTGATTTATTTAGAAGTAAGAGTTAAATATACACTGTAAAACGAACTGAGTATGTCAGTGCTCTGCCTGGAACTGAAAAGTGTGCGGAGCTAAACCCCTGCACTTCTAGTCATCAACTCTTACCCAACTGCCTTCAAATAATTACGATGCAAAGATAAAATCTGCGTTCCGTAATTCAAGAGGTAAGACAAGAATGGAACATCATGATAAAAGAGACTTTGGTCTGGAGTGCACATCAGGCTATAAATCATTAAGCAATTGTTTAGATGCAATATTTACTGGTTTCTTTTCCTAAATATGAGCTGTGCCTTAAGATAAATGAACTGAAGTTTAAAACCAGCCAGAAAGTAATATTTTAAGTGAATTTTTTAAGTCAGATTTTTATCTTTCTAATTCTCCTTTGATTTTTTTTTTACGGACTTATGTCCTACTTAAAAAAAAAAAAAGGCATTAGTAAAATTGAAACTCTGATTAAACAGCTAGGATTTGTCAGTCTGACTTGATTCATATTCCATGGATGTGAGGTGCAACGTAAGCCTGTTCGTTCCCTGCAATCTGCCACCTTGTTAACTGATTGATCCCAAAAGAGAGTACAGATCAGTTAATAGCAATGCTAACATATGAGCTTGGCTGGCAGCCAAACAAATATGACTGCTGTTTCAAATCAGTAAGTAGACTCGAAAAAGAAATGATCTTTTATTATACTCACTTAAATTACATTTTACAAATTCGAACAGTTTCACAGCAGTTTTATTCAAGGCAAACTTGAATCCTTGTCACTTTGCTCCTGGCTTTTCACACTCAAAGGATCTTTTGACTCAGCAGTGTTTAAAATGTCTTATTTACCCTTAAGCTTGCTACCAGGAGAACTATTAAGATTTTTCTACACTGTCTATTATTCTCCCAATCCGACAACACCAATGCAGTGTTTTGTAGGATTAGTGTGAATCAATCGTGAGAGATGTGTATGAAAGACGTAAGATAAGGATCCTTCTACATATTAATTCCTTTGGATCATTGTTTCAAAGTGCTGCATGAGAGACCAGAAACTGCTGATGAGTGTCACCCCCTCCGGGAGGGACACTGGTTTGCTGTCAAGTCATTCAAATCGACAAAAAAAATATTGAATTGTATTGGTGCAAAAAAATCAGTCTCTGTGCCTCACACTGCACCTAGGAGGTGCTCTGCTATTTTTTTTACTTCCCTGGATGCAATTAAAAATTAATTTTATATTTCATAAAGTAAAAAAAAAAAAAGTCAGGCTAGCTGAAGCAGACATTCATTAAAATAAAAGTAATATGGACAAAAATTCTTCTTCTGTTGAAAAGAAAGGTTCAGTCAGATTGAGGTGGGTTTTTTTCCCCACAGAAAATGACTACTTCTGCCATTAGTGTGTTTTGAAAGGTCCAGAAGGTTAGATTTTCAAAAGCATAAATGATTGTTGGAGTTAGTCTTAACTGCTTTTTGTGCCTTTTGAAAGTCTCCTCTGGAGAAGATAAAATACCATGTAACATTTTATTATTAATTAGTATGTATAAGTCATTAAAATATTTTGTCTGACTCCTGACCCCTCTCTGCAGTTTAATGCAGCGCACGCAGTAGGAGAGCGAATACAAAATTCAAATACTTTTTTCCTTTTTTTTTTTCCAGGGGCACAATAAAATCATAACTTACAGCAGACCTGTATATTTTTGTATATTGTGTGGCCTTATTTTGCTGCTAGATGCTGGATCTAAAGACACAAATCCTCCAGTTTATACAATGTATGGCTTGAAGCTCTTTTCGCCTAGATCTCTCCAGTCAGCCAGAGACCATGTAATAGGTGAGTCAATGTTTTTCCTAGGACTGTAAAAGTGAATTAAGCCTGTGAAGCCTGTGTTTTCCCATGTTGGCAATCAAATGCACGTTATGGAGGCACAACTCTAAGTCAAATTGATAGAAACATTTGGAATGACTTAAAGACGGGCACGGGGGGGACGGGACATGGTGGGAATAGCTGGCAACCTTCCCTCACGTAAAAGGAGTTCTTAATGAAGTGAGGCTCGTAGAAAAGTCTCTGTAGAAAATGAAGAGTCACTGATACTATTAGCAAAAGACATCATCTGTGAAATGCAGTTAATCTTTGTAAGGGTTTGTCTGCGTGGAGCAGTTACTGCAGAATAAGCCGAGTTTTAAATTTAATGCCTGGAAGCTAATCTGTGCCAAGTCTTCAGGTGGACGTTCTTCCACTCATGAAGAGCACTCTTTTTCTTGGTTTAGTTTAGGTTAATCCTGCTGTCTACGTGATGAGTTAGTGTGGAGCAGCCACCCCGCAGTAGCTCTTCCAACCTGTTTCCTTCTGGAATCATGCCCAGAGGTGGCTGAGGACATTCAGGCATTGCCCCAAAACAGGACTGATGATCCTTTGGCAGTAATTTGGGGTGGCCACAGCTGGAAATACCCCATTCTGTCGGGACACTTCTTGCTGTTACACACTTGCAGTCTGTAACTGTGGTGCTGGCCCCAGCTGTGTCACAGCTACACATGCTGAACTGGACTCAGGTCATGTAGTGCAACACTGTTAGGTATGAAGTAGAAAAGTTAAAGTTCACTGCAGAATTTGTGAAAACTTCCCGAGAGCTGTATTGTGGTATACCAAAGATGGCCCATTGGCTTGTGAATTTAGAACCAGGAAAACTTACTGCGGTACAGGAAAAAACTTTGTGGTGTAAAGCATATGACCTTTGAGGTCTTTGTTCACCTGTGACTGTTGTACTTGCTTTTTGCTATACTCAAGCCAGGCTATTACTGCCTGAAAGGCATACTATTTTTAGGAAAGCCTCTGGTCCTTTATATGGGTTCATTGACTCCCAACCCTTCTCACCAGAAACAGGGGAATAATGAAGACCTGCATCTCACTTATTTTCATTAGCTTCTTTCATTACTTTCCTATGGTCTCATTAAAGTTTCTTCTTACATCTTATTTTCCCTGCCTGTCAAAGGTGAACAGTAAAAATGCTGATAAATAATTCAACGAGAATCTTAAATGACTCTTGGGATAGAGATAAATGAAAAACTATAGCAACCAGTGTAAGAAAAAAAAAAGTGTGGTTATAAATGTGCTAATTTTGGCTGGCCTCAAAAGAGATGGTGGAGCAGGTTCTTGAAACAGCCTGGAGGGGGTCGGGGAGAGAGGAAATACAGGCTCGTCTCCCCAGCTGGCATCTGTTGAAGGAGAGAGGGAGAAGAAACCATTTCCCTTTGCTTGTCCGCTGTTCATATTTCGCCAGCTCTGGGAGCTGGCATATCTGTGGGTGTGTTTGTTCAAGTATTGTTTGGTGCCAAGCCCTGGCAATTCCTTGCTTTGCCTCTATGGGAGTCCCAGCTTCATGCTGCCATCAATCCTTGCAAGCATTCACAGTGCAGCTACTTCCCTAAGCCATGGCAGTCGCCATCCTCCAGCATCTTGCTGCACTTTGGGTACAGATTCCCTATAGGCACTGAAGGGACAGAGTTGTTTTGAGCAGTATTTGTTTTGGGAGGAAAGTTGGCCCCACTGAATACCAATGAAGTGTTGCTATTGTTTTGCGGTTTTGCCCATTTGCTATGTACTTTTGATATCTTTTTATTGGTTTGTCATCATAAGGTGACTTTTTAATTTATATTTTACTTATAATTTATTGTAGTATTTGGAGTTGATATGTTGGGAAATCAAGGCATTTTTGACTATATACTACAAATATCAAGGAAAGGAAAAGTTTTCTATTTCAGGTGTTTACTATGGTAAGAAGCTAAAGTGATGGAAATCATAGAAAGGACTTGCCAATGAACTAGTGTGATGCTGCATAGCGTACTATGATAAAAGTCTTGAAACAAGGTTATAAAAGAAAATCAGTGGAAATTTGTTAGGTATGTAACCTAATTACTTAAGAAATGTGGCTTTTAACAGGTCCATTTCTTTGCAAGCAATCTATTTAGGATCTGTTTCTGTTTTACTTTAAATTGATGGTGGTTCTGCTATTGATTTATATTACTTGGGGAATCATGGCTTTTACTTCATTCTAACTATGGTTTTCATCTTGAATTTCTTATTTCAGTTGACCTTTTTGCTAGATTTGCATACATAGCGCAAGTAAGGGCACAGAGACAGCCTCAGTCACTAGGTGCTACAGGTGTGGTTAGTTGACTAAAGTAGTTACACACTTAACGTATGATAGTTTTTGTGATGAAACCATTTAAGCATTAGACAGGCGAGTGGAATTATTAAGCAGACATCTCGGAAGAGGAAGTATCAGGTGGTAGCAAAACTTTGTGATAGCAAGTCCTCTGCCTGCTACTTTCAGCAATTACTGAGCTGCTGTCAGGGGAAGAAAGCCTCTGTAAATGTTATCCTCTTATGTTCAGGTTTGGGAGAACAAAAAGTCTATTTCAGACTGAAATNAAAAAACAGTAATTTTCTAAACTTCTGAAATGTTTGCAGTGACATTGCCACTGAGTTACCATTCTACACTTTTCAAAAGACCCAAATTTTCCAAAGTCAAAATTTGTGTTTCTCTCCTACGCTTATCTGGTAGCTACTCGTTTAGAGGAAACCTTCAAACTGCAGTGTTAAATGCCAGGAGCTCACATAAGCATCTCTTAGTGGTCCAGCTCTTTAAGGTGGTGTTCTGTATGGAAATGTGTGATGCTTAAACAAATTATCTCTGGAATTCATAATGCAAGTCTAGCTGATTAAGCAGTTACTTTTATTGTCTGCTTCCCATAAGGGAAACCACTGCTTCTAAATTCAATCCTTTTGTTAGTGACAACTGTTTATTTTCCTGTCTGGTATACTCTTTGTGCAGGATGAGATAAACAAAGCTACCTTAGCTAAAGAAGTTCTTGTGATTATTCAAGGTATTAATAGAGAGAGGGTGAAGTAAGGACATTGCTGTAGTCAATCAACTTTTCCATCCTTCTTTACATTCACCCCTATGTATTTTGTTGTACTGGCATTATAACATCTCTGGTCTTGTCCTTCCTTCCCCTGCTCTTATTCAGCTTTTTCTGAGGTTACTACAGCAAAGGCAGTCACTTGGACTCTAAGTCAGTAGTCTAAGATGAGTTCTGGCAGTTCTGCAGGTCCTTTGCCCAAGGAACAAGACATCCTGTGAATTTCAGCAGGGAATTTTGGGGATAGTTGATCCCATGGCGAGTCCATATGGCCTTCTGGGCAGTTTGCTGTCATGCCTTTTTTTTCGAGTGGTCCTTTCTTGGCTTGGTACGGCACGGTGGTATATCTAAAAGAAGAGCAGAGTAGTAAAGGAAGAGGAGATTAGTAATGGCCTTTGCATGTAAAAGATTGAGAAGACAGTGTTTCCTCATGTTCTTACGTATGTAGAATTTGTGCCAGAGGCAGGAAGTTGTGATGAAGGGCGCATTGTGAACACAAGTATAGTTAAGTGAGCCCTGTCTGTGTTTAACACTTGAATATGTCATCTTTTTATCCTGTGTTTGACTTCCTCAGCAAGATTTACAATATTAGATAGCAGCAGTGTATAATACAATGAAGATAAAAGCTGTCAGATCAAACTCAGTGTATTGTTTTCTTTCAGTACAAGATGCATTAGTAAAAGGAGCTGGGAGTAAAATGTGAAATTAACATTCAACAAAGAACACAAATCCTATTGTTACCTTCTTAAAATTTGACTGGGGTGGGAAGGGGAAAAAGTTGTACTAGTGATTTGTTTAATTTGCGTTTTATGAGAAAGAATAGGAGGAAACTGCAGTCTTCCTAGCCTGTAAACTAACAAATACATACTTGTTTATGGGGAATAGTGGCTGACACACATCTCTGTCCTTCACCATGCAGAACATTCTGGTACTAGTATAACGAAGCAGTAAGAATATGATGGAACCAGTGCATGTATCCTTGAAAGTTTACAGTATTTGGAGACTTGGGTCAAATATGTGTTTAGATGCTTTGCTAGACAACTGTGCTTAGCATTTTCTAGGGTGAAGCTAAGAGTAAATGGATGGGAAGGAGGAGTGGCTGCAAATGAACAGAACATAAGACTAGCAGGACAATTGCCTGAATTATGACTCCTGCTTTTCCTTGACTGTAAGGCAGCCACTTAAATTAGCATTTCTATTTGGAAAGAGACTATGAAAAGATACCAGACTGGGCTTTACCCCTGAGTTTCCTTACTGTTTTTAATGTTCTTTCACTACTGCAAAGTCAAGGTCTATCCTGCTGGAAGCTGGGGAAATATTCTGGGGAAGTTTCACTTATAGGTTTGTCCAATTTTTATCTGCTGCTTTAAGTGTCTGCTGTTGATCACTGGGAGAGGCAGGATACTCTGATAGCCAAGATATTTAGGATCTTAGCCATTAAAATATTTTTTGTTTGTTTACATTGAATTGTTATACCTGTGCTTGAACCATCTCAGATTCAAGGAGGACGTTCCGAAGTCTGCAAATTAAAATTTCTGTACTTTAAATAGAACAAATATAACTTTGAAAGTATTTTAAAGCAGTAAGGAGGCCACATAATGCTATTTTTTTTCTGCCACTTTTATCCAAAATAAAGCTTAACATTAACCTCTGAGCTTTAGTTTCTCACATGTAAAATAGCATAATTTGTTTTGAATACCTGAGAAGAAGAGTGTAACCATTGCTGCGAAGGTTAAGGTATGCTCACTTGAGTAATCTTCAGAATTTATTGCAACAATTTCTTATTCTGGTATGATACATGTTTCTTTGTTCTCCATGCATTATGATGAATGCCTGTGTTCTAACATACAACTTCTTTTTTTCTTTAGTGTTTTTGTATTGCTTTCCTGCAATTTCTCTTCTCGGTCTTTTCCCGCAAATCAACACCTTCTGTATATATCTTTTGGAGCAAATAGACATGTTGCTTTTTGGAGGTTCTGGTAAGTGGCCAGTTGTAGCCCGAGCTATTCCTTTCTTAGATTAGAGTATATTATTGCATGTTTTGAAGCACATTGCATGTTAAAGCTGAAACAGTAATGGTATTCATAAAACAGTGGGGTGAATACTAATAAGACCCCCTTGATTAGATTTCTTTTTTCTTTTGAAAAGTTTGTATACAAGTTGTGCTATAGGCTGTAGAATGTGGTGGACATCAAAGAGCTCTTTCCTGACATGTCTGATGTGACACTTTACCATATTTGTAAAAAAGGAAGCACTTTAAAAAAATTCAGTTAAAACTCTATTTAAAAAATAAAAAAAAAAACAGTTGCATTGTTCCATAGTAAGGCATGTTCACAGCATACTGGATGTGTGATTTTTTTAAAATTTTTTTTTGGTGTTACTTCAATCAGAGATTAAACAAGGCCTGTGAGAGAGGATGCATGGGTGGTTTTTTTTTTGTCGGTAGTTTGTTTTTCATTATAGCTTAAGTAACAAAGATGATTGCAATGCATCTACACTGTCATCTTTGTTTGGGTCAGAAACAATCTTCCTCCTTGTTTCCACTTACCACGTGCTGCTTTGCATCATGGAATGATGTCAGAGTATGCAAACTGGATTCCTTAAAATCTTAAGCTTAAAAGAAAGGTGCAGTGTAAGGGTGCACCTATTGTTCTCCAAACACTAACGAGCATACAGTCTGTGGGACCAGACTAGAGATAGTCTGCAGTAAGGCATCTCAAATCTGTATATCATGGATATCCTCAGCACTTCTCATTCTACAGCCCCATGCTTACTGCATCGTTCTGCTTGCTACTGTAGACACAGCCTTTGGCAAGTGGTTAAAACTAGTACAAATGATATGGGTGTTCTTTGCTTTTTGTCTCATAAATACCATAGCAGACCTGGAGGAAATAGCGTGTTGGATAAAGTCCTCATCCTATCAATAATGATGATTCCAGTGTATGCTGAACCCCAATTAGAGCATGGTTTTGCAGACCCTGTGTCTGCATTGTTGAGACTGCTGAACTACTAATTCTGTCTGACAGCTTTTCCTACCCTGCTTCTCGAAGCTCTCAAAGGACGTTATAGCAAGAGATCAGCTGGCATCTTTCTCTCTCCCTTTAAGTTCGTTCATGTATCTTATGTGATACCAGAGCCTGTGTCTCAGGAGCAAAGGGAAGAAGGAGAATTCCTCATGGAGTTTGACTAGAAAATTGCCAATTTTGTAGATCACTTCATTCCTCCTTGGTAGCAATGTGAAAAGGCGAACTGATTTTTGCAAAACCATACTCAGTACAAAAAGCAGTGGTGTGGGACCTCAGGTCAATGGAAAACACATGAAATACAATGGCATTGGGCTTTCAGTCTTAGCTGTAAACAGTTTTGTGAGCTTATTCGGGGCATTGAATGTGTTCTCTCAACAACCAGCTTTCTGATTTTAATCTCTATATGTCTCATGATGCAAGAGCTGTTTCGTTTCTTTTTTTTTTTCTTTTCATTGCATGTTCTCATTTAGGAAGAAATTAACTAATATGTAATGTCTGTATTTCAGCTGCTGCTGGGTTCATATCTGCACTCTACAGCATTTCCCGAAGCTTTGTGGTTCTGATTGTCCTATATGCTTTCTGCTTCAGTGCAGTGAAGGTAAGCCAGAAAAATAACGCTGCAGAAATTCAAAATGTCAAGCTCAAAATTCATATAATGTAGGGAGACCAGCACTGTTTGGTGCTACGTTGTCATTGTTGTTTATCCAGTTAAGCTTTACAAACCATGCTTGCTTCAAGTTCTGCCTATTAACTACACTGAAATATATTGAAACTATAGGAGAAATACTGGAGTAAACGTTTGTCTAATACCTGTGACTGTTTGCCTCTTGCATGTACCGGCCTGAAATGATCCATTGAATTTCCCCTACAAAGACTAACAGCAGCCTTGGCTTAAAAAAATGCAACTCCTGTTGACTGGTATAAGCCAGGTTGAATTTGGTCAAAATTACTAGTAAGGTCCATATTTCCGAAGGAAAAAAATAAAGGATTTTTTTTGTTCCTTCATAACAGTATGCCTAATAACTTAAATATCTGGTTTGGACAGACCAGTGGACCATCTAATCCAGTAATGTATCTGCATCCACAGGGAAATGCAATTTAGGGTTTTAATGTAAGCCAGATGACAGTTTACCACTTTCTTCCCTAATATTCCACCAGTATCCACAATCGTTGGATTAGGGATGTTGCAGAGTGTATTCCTGCTTATTTCATTTGGTGTCTGTGGACTTGTCTATGAATTTGCCAAGTCCCTTCCTGAATGTGCTGGTTCTGTCTGTCTCTACAACTTTGTGCCAACAATTTCCAGATGTTCATTGTGCACTGTGCAAAGCACTGCTGTCCTTCATTGGTTTTAAACTGATTTGCTAATTTCACCAAGTCTTCCCTATGCCTAGTATTGCAGGATTTGTGGAAGAATGGTTCTGTATTCACCGTACCTGCTGCCTTCGCAGTTTTGTAGGCATCAGATCCCCCCCAGGCACCTTCTCTTTAAACTGAAAAGTCCCAGCCTTTCTAGTGTCTCCTTATAAAGCAGCTGCTCTCTCAGAAGTAGCTAAGTTAGTCACCCTTCTCTCACTCTGTTATGACCTGCAGATGTGGACAGTAAGTTGCGTGTGGTGCTCAGGATGCAGGTGTGCCACAGCTCTATACGCTGGCAAAATGACTGTCTGCCTTGTTCTCAGTACCCTTCCCAGTGATGCCCAATGTTGGTTTTTTTTGGCAGATGCTGCATTTTGAGCCACATTTCAGTCTAAAGCATTTAAATTTTTGTGTTTAATGTATGTCCTCTGCATTTTTTGTTTTATTTAAAAAATAGCAATGAAATGTTGGCTGCCTTTAAGTTTGCTGTAAAATTCCCAGTGACCACAGCAGGACCAGAATTTCATCTTAGACTTGTGATAAAATTTGTCCTTTAAGGGACAGTCTTTTGACAGTGTTTCATTACAGGCTAGATGCTGTCAGTGCCCGTGCAGGGCTGCACCAGGATGTACGGTGATTTACAAGCTGCCCTTGACATCTTGCGGGCACGCGTGAGAGGATGCTTTGTGGCGCTACACATGTATAGCGCACACAGAGATCCCAATATGAGGTTCTACAACAGCCAAGGATGTATCATGTCAACACCCAGGCTGGCTATTTACACAGATGAGAGAGGCGATCAAATGTTTCTTTAAGAGAGTTATTTAAGGAACATAAGCATTTCTATGATGGCTTTTAACAATTTTCCACTTAAAATTTTGAATCGGAGGCTTAAGTCAAAAAAGGTCAATTATAATGCCTTAATGATCTCTCACAGATGATCAGAGCTGGCTGTGCACGTGTTTTTAACCACTCCCAATAGCAAGGTAAAATGTGTTAAGCCACCATTTTATCTTGCCCCTGGGTGGCTTGAGTCCATACACAATAAATTATGGCAACTCAGCTGCTAAGCAGTGCCGCATTAAGACACTTTAAATTACTTGTCTTTGAACATGTGGTGTACTCCCAGGGAATCTCCTGTCGCCAGGCTTACCGAGTATATCAGTTATACTGGTTTGGCCTGACCCAGCTGTGCGATGCCAGACAGCTTCACTGCTTCTTATGCAGTTTACTAAAGCAGCTAGTACTCCTGTTGCTGTTTTCTGGCTATATTAATGATTTGGAAACTGGCACCTGGGATGCAGAAGGTAGGTCTCTGTAAGGATGAACAGAGTGAGAAAAATCTGTAAAGGAGGGAGAAACAAAGAGAAAAATGGAAAGAGCCATATGGAAAGGAGGAATTGAGTTAAACCACTGTTCAACAGGCAAATATCTGTGGGAATGGTAATTTTTTCCCCTAAGGTTAGCAGAGGACTATTCACTAGTTGAGGGTAGGGAAGTTGTGTGACGGATACTTTAAAAAATAGTTTTGTAAACAGTATTAAAGAAAAGCCTCTTAAAATATTCTATAGACTCCTTTCTCAGCATAATACTTTAAATTACAGCATGCAGGTGGCTTTGTAGATAAGCAATCTCCTCGTGGATTAGACTTCAAACTGCTTAGAAATATGCTTTTAATGCTACCCTGAAGTTGTAGAGTGCTGTGAAAGATTTACAAGATATCTGTTGTAAATTACCAATATTAAGTGCAGACTTTCTGTTCACACAGAAATTACAGTTAATTTGAATTTTTATGGCACTGTTCTTGTGAAGGCACTTCTGAGGAGGTTAATTTAAAGCATGTGAAGATGATTCCACTTGCTTCAGCTCATAATCTCAGTCTACTGGGGTGCTTGAAATTTCATACGTTTTTTTCTTCTAGAATTTATGAAATAAGCACTTGTGTTAACCCTCCTTGTTCCTAAGTCAGGTCCAGAGATTTTTTTTTCCTTTTGGACTGTTGTGTGTAACATTGCAAGAAAATGATTCTGTCAGACTTATTCTTTGGTTGGTAGAGGAGGAGTAGGAATCGGCTTAAATGTAAGAGGAGAATCTGATCCTGAATAGGGACCACTGTGAAAGGTGGTCTAATACTCTTCTAAGAAACTAGAACTGCTTTGATATGTAGTGAGCAACAACTTCTTATCCTAATCAAATGAAGGTTTGCATTTTTTGTGCACTAGAAATTGCAGAGTTTAACTTAAAACTGTTTCATTGAGGTGTTTGAACAACAGTGATAAGTACATGGTTTTCTTCAAGATAGAAATGGCATGACATCCACGCCTGCACTTTACAGCTATTCTTTATTTTTTGTTTTTATTTTACTCTTTTCACTTTTAGTCAGTTTGGCAAAACCAACACAGCACAATTTTCAATATTTATGGAGGTCAAAAAATTACCACAATCAAAAAGATTCAGGGCAGGGAAACATGACTCTCTCTCTGGCACAGGATTTCTGGGTTGCAAAGCTTATTTCTTGGCTGAAATGTAGCATCCACAAATGTAAACTCTGTTTATTGGCAGAACATCTTATAGCTCAGCAGGTGTAACTAGCAGAGTTCCATTTCCCGAAATAAATTGCAGAGGAGAGTGGATGTCTAAGCGGTTGTGTGCTTTTTACTGGTGAACAATTGCTCACATTGAATGCCCATGCTGAAGACGCATTCTAGCAGTATCAGGCTTGAGCCTCTCCTTCCTTAAGTGGTTCTTGTGTTGTAGGTATCTTGCAGGGTGAAATAGTATAGCCTTATTTCTCTATATATGTTAATTAGTCCAAAAGGAAGGATATTATTCCTGCAGAAGTTCATTAGAAGAATAATTAATTTACCACACGATTTTCTTTTTTATTAAAATCATAGAATCATAGAATGGTTTAGGTTGGAAAGGACCTTGAAGATCATCGAGTTCCAACCCCCCTGCCATAGGCAGGGACACCTCCCACTAGACCAGGTTGCCCAAGGCCACGTCCAGCCTGGCCTTGAAC